>JAPEUT010000220.1:0-48727 GCA_027946375.1 Neodidymelliopsis sp. IMI 364377
GTTGGGTAGGGGGTGTAAGTGGAGGGGAAGGGATGGGGGGTTCAATTAGTGGGTTTTTAGGTTTCAATTTGGTTTGGTTTGATGTGATTTGACTGGGTTTCTAGAGCTGAGGAGTGTAGTGACTGAATGCTGAGGATGGTTTTGGGGAATGTCGTCATTGTGTGTTTGGGATTTGGGAGATGAGGGGTATGGGGGATAATAAAGGGGATTCGTGTGTCTTTGCTATATAATACGATACGATACGATACGATGAAACACTGCATTACCATCATCATCATCTTCAGTGTACGGAGCCACTTCGCTCCAAACGACCGCTACTACCACGACTTATCGCCATCATTACGGGTGTGTACCTTCCCCGTCTGACTGTTTCCTCTGAGCCTCTGAGATGTAAGGTCGTTTGTTGTGACCGACCAGTACGTGTCGATGATGGCTCGAGTATGTGGTTCCTGGCTTGGAAGAGTGGACTATGTGGCGAGGTCGACATGACACCAGGACGAGGCGATGTGCGTTCGTGATATGCAGTTGGTACTTACAGCGTGATCCGCGAATCGACGGAAAGACATGTCGAATTGCAACTAGTGAGCTACCTCAACAGCGATTCGATTCAAGCACTGGAGTTGTTGGTCGGACGTCCCATGCCCTGGTTCTTGTTCTCCTGGTCCGTTCGCTCGTAGGCAGCTGCAGCTTTGTCGTTGTCAATTGTGATGCCATCGTCCTGCATGAGATCCTTGAATTCCTTCACTACCCACGCGCAGAATTTCTTCCAACTCGCATCCAGATACTCTTGGCCCTTGCTCTTCTCGTCGTCATTGAGGCAGCTGTACTCGAGGCTCCAGCGTGCAAGCTGCTTCCAACTGTACAGCGACATGGTAGGGGCGCCAACCATGATTTGGTAAAATTCATGCGACATGGAGTTGCTGTGATGGTGGTTAGCTTCAGGCAAATGTAATTATGTAGGCTAGGACGTACCTGAAGAGTGATGGGTTGTCGCTGTTAACGGTGCATGGAATGCCCGCAGCCAGAAGCTCAGGATACGGATGTTCTTTGATGTTCCGACAGAGATGGAGGAGTTCATTTGAGATGGGACAGAGCTCGACGCAGATGCCAGATCCGGGGACACCAGGTGTACGTTTGAACTTTTCCTCCACCAACTGTGGATGTTTCATCAAAGCAAAGCCGTGGCCGATACGCTTCGAATTGAGTAGTGCTGCGTCGTATAAGTTCGAGTTTTTAGGATCCCCTGAGCCACCAGTGTCGAGCAGTGTTTCTCCAGCGTGAAATAAGAAAGGGATTTCGAGCTTTTTGCCCTTGAGCATGATAGTATCGCAAGTCTTTTGGAACGCGAGCAACTCTTCTCTGTAGAAGCCTATATGGTTTGGCCGATCTTCTGCGCCAACGAGGTCGAATCCTACCAGAAATAGTCAGCCATATTCTGTAGACACCAAGACTGATGGATTTACCGCATATGAGATCGGGAAACTGCAGCTTGAGATCAATACACTGTCTCATCTCTTCCTGCATCATCTTCTTAGGAATCGATCGTGGGGTGCAGTATATAATCTTCAGTCCAAACGGGAACTTGTGCAATTCCCCATTCTTTTCGAGCTCCTTCTTCTTGTCCTCCACCCCCTTGATTATAAGCCGCATTTGCTCGGCGTTAGTGATTTGGCGTTTTCCATCGTCAGTGGGGATAGACTTGTCGAGTAGCATAGGTCTTAGCTCGGCGTACATGACGTTTTCGTCTATCAAGCGCTCGATAGCCTTTCCAATGTACCATGTGTATACCTGTTCATAGTTCAACAAGCCTTTGAAGCACCGCGTGGCTTGGTTGAATCTAGCCCAAACACTAAAGCACAGTTAGCGATAGATTAGCGAAAGGCCGACGAGAAGACAACGCACCCATTCACGGTTTGAGTAGGACCGTACGCTTCATCTGCACTAAGCACCATTTTTGAGTATAGCCACTTTTCTGTGCGGTTTAGCCAGACCCGCTCTTCTTTTCCACAACATCTGTCCTCGGTAGCCGCTGATGCATCTGGTAGCTCAATATGTTCCGGCTCCTTTATATCGGGAAGATGCTCGTCGTTAGTGAAGTGTTCGTCGAAGCCTTTCTGGAAGTCATCCCACTTCATCCACACCTTGAACTTCCATTCAGGCAGCTTCCAATTTGTGGCTGTGCCAGGATATTTCGGTGAGAACACATCCACACCCTCCAATACCTGGTCTTTGTCCATAACATTAAAAACCACTTCGGTCGTGTCGAGGTCATCCTCCGTCAACAATGGTTTAATGCTGCGTATATACATGCTGGGCATGTTACGCGCTTCTTTCAACAGACGCTCAGGATACAGCTCGGCATTGAAATGCAGGTGAAGCAATGCACCCTTGGGCACACGATCAGCGATCTGATATAGCTTGCTCTTGGTCTCGATGCGATCTTTGTTAGTGAGGAACTGACCTCCCATATCTAGTGTTTCGGGACCAGGTATGGCCTCGGAGGGGAGGTTGCCAAATGTTACTCTGCGCTCATACTCCCGCAGTGCTCGAATGATAGCATCAGCCTGTCTTTCCTCTCGATCGTCGACTAATCTCGATATGGCCTTTGGCCTCACATCACGATCCCACGCAACTTCGGCTTCTGCTGCCAACAGCTTGTCGTGCCGTGCAGTATAAGCCTTCAACCCTTGCGCATCTTCCAGAGCAGCATCAAAAGCGGCCCTGGCTTCCGCAATAGATACCTCCATATTTCCGGGTTGCACTTCCACCGCTGCTACCTTTGGCGCTGGTTTTCGCCTGTTCGGCAAAAGACTTGACGCTCTTCTCTTCTTCCTTGGAGAGTCAGCTACCATTGTGACTGGCTCGTCTAGATGTTCTGGAGATTTGTGCCTATCACGTACAGGGCTTTCGGTGTTAGTCAGTGGCTTGGAGAAGCGTAGAGTGATTGCTTATCCATGTGGTTGAATGGCAAGACTCACAAGGAAGGTATACACCTTGTCCACCACGCAGGGTTGGACTTTTCCGATTCACTCGAAAGTTTTGGTTCTCCGTCAGTGCGCATGCCGTTCACGGTATTGAGAATTGTCGTTACCGATGTATCATGCCGGTCAATGAAATACGCAGGTCCAAGAGGCACAAATACACTCTCTGCAGCCTCGACCGGTCAAGCGATACGACTCAGTCGATACGACTGACAACGGCCGCTGACTTCTGACTCTCAAATGTTTGCCGTTCCCGTGAGGCGATGCTCCTATAGAACAAGGGCGCCCACAAAGGTAAATGACAGTCTATCCAGGCGTACTGTGAGGCGTTAAGGGCTCATTCCACTCTAGTACGATTCTTGGCCTAGTTGAGGGTCAGTACCAATCTTTGAAGTATTGTTCTTGTCTGTAGATAACGAGATGGTGAAAGTGCGGGGGACTGCGCCCTCTCTAGTGTATCTTGTACTTGAGCAGGCTGAATCACAAGGCTGAAGTCTGACAACATGACTTGGACTGCAGACGAATGTCTGAACGTGCGGATCATAGAAAGAGACATGGAAGACGGAAGACACGGTTTACGATCATTTGCAGCGTTACGAAGGAGTCTTGTGGTTTGTTCCAGACACAAGAGATGAAGTTGTCAGGTGCGAGGAGCAGTCGCATGTCTGAGGACATCATGCTTGAAAGGAAAGAGCACCCACGTACATCAGCACGCTGTTTTTGCGGCTACTTGTTCCTTCTCTTGACACTTGCGACTTATGCGACAAGACTTTTGATACCTCTTTGAGCAAATGGCAGCTGTGCGCTCACGTATCGATACCTGTCGTTTCACGAGTCGCCAGCCTGGCGCGTGCGGCTGCAATGGTGTTGGCACAGTCGATGGGTGGGCGATCAGAGAGCTCGAGCTCCACAGTGTGTCGAGGCGCAGTCTTTCGATCCGCGCGAAGCGTCACAGCGACAAAGCGGGTCTGTGTTGAGGGTGTTGTTTGATGTCAACGCTGGGCAGACACTCCCACATTCCCAGCGTCAAGAGGCTGTGCATTTGCGTTCCCCGGGCGCCAACACCCTGGAGCCTAACCGATCTGTCAGCCCTCACCTGCCCCTCATTCGGGATTTGGCCTGAGGCACCCAATAGCGCCGCAGCGCGTCCACCATTGAGGCTGTGAAGAGCACCAAGTCCCTCGCTCCTCGAATGAGGGCTGGGGCCGCTGTTTTGGCTCACCGGACTATCTCCAAAGTCCTGCAGTACTTCTCGTCTTCGACGCCCTGTCACACGTTGATGTGCGCACACAGTTTCCTTTTGGCCCCCATCCATAGCGAAATGGAGCGATGCGCCAAGTATGCGAGGCTTCATACTCTTCTGCTAAGCACCCATGCGTCGTCACCCGCTTTTCCAGCCTCAGGTGTGCAGTAGTCGACTTTGTGGTATATAGTGACCAGCCACAATTGTGCAGCGCATTCTCGACCCATGTTTCTCACCCGCGCCGTTTGATTCTGAATCCTCTTCGAGTATCGCTCTTATTCGCATAGCCTGCCTGGCCTGCCCGTGTCAGCATGCACTGGCTCCAGCCTGACGAAGATGGCAATTTCAACTTGAGCGCCCTGCAACTTGATATCGTCGGTTTCCTGGCCATCTTGGGCGAAGGTTCCGTGCTTGCAAATGCCCAAGTGTCTACTCTGTCACGATGGATTTTTCTACCGCGTCTGATCCCCGCACCGCAGGCTCTCATGAGGCCTACTCGGCCACTCAACCTCGAGTCCGTGCCGGGAACAGTGTCAGGCATCTTTTCAGGCAATAAGAGAGATAGCGTTAATCACATTGGGAACATTGTCTGGTGAGTGCTTGCTTTAGTTCTAGTCTCGGCCCCAAATTCTGATCTTATAGAGCTCCTACTGATGAACCGCCAGTGATGCAAGCAATCTCCCACCGCATTCTGTACGCGTAGTCTCCATCACTCGTCTAGAAGGCCACAAGGACTTGAAAGCTAAGACCGTTGCGCCATTGACACTGGTCTTGTTCGTTGGATTCAGCCTCTCGGTTTTTCTGCTTGCGCTGTCAATTCACCTATCAGATGGCATGTCTATCGTTGCCACCATCCTGCTGTCCCTCCTTTCCAGCCTCATCGGTCTGGGAAACAAGTGGGAGCTCGAACTTCCCGATCGAAAGATCCAAAAAGGCCAAGTCCCACGCGGCGACGTAGTCATCCGGTACCCAAAAGGGAGTTTCCTGATCGTTCGCTGCGATGAGAATGTCGCACGCCAACTATACTTTGCACCCGAGCAAATTAAGTATCTCCTTACCCACGGTCCGGCCTACCGTCTACTCAGTCTAATAGGTACCATGATGCTCATGGGTGGTGTCATCTGTCTTGCCAATGCCAAAATCGAACTCCAAATCGCATGGGCAGGCGCTTACATGCTGCTCGGCTCCTCATACTGGATCGTTGCCGCGCTGCCCAGCAAAGTCCATTGGGACCGCGGCTGCTACAAAGTCACGGACGAGTGTCTATCTAACTCTGTTAACGAGCGTGGATACCCCTCGCACAGCGATACTTTTACACAAGCGCTTTGGAAGGCCATCGTGGTCAGCAAGAGCACCAAGTGGGTGCGACGGAGTGATGCGTGTCCCGATACTAAGGCGTGGGAAGAGTGGCTGTACCAAGCTGAAGCTGTTAGTAGGGATATGGGCGAGCTCGATGGCGGGCACGAGGAGATTAAGGGGGTTAAGACATGGGAGATTCCGGATCCAAAACTTTGGGATCCACAGATGGCGCTGGGCGAGCTGTTGAGGGAGCATGTGAGTGCGGATCCTAGAGCTTATGAGAAGGTGTAGTGAATAGTGTGTTTGGTTGTGTTGTCTTAGCGTTTGAGCGTAGCGTGGCATGGCATGGCAGTGCATGGATTTTTTTTTGGGATATGATATGACGGATGTTGGATACACGATTTATGGCTTCACGACATTACGGTTATTTCAGACGTTGCATAGCTGATTTGGGCATATTTCATAGTTCTTTTGGCGTACTTGTTGGCATCTGTATATACCACTCAGCGTAGCATTTAGCCTATATCATTACTCAATCGTTTTCCTGCGTGCTGGTTGGAGCTTGTTTTACGTATCGCCCTCAAGTGATCATTGCACCGAGATCAGTCATTTCGATGCTGGTGCAGGAGCCGTGCATGTCATCTACTCGTTCCTGGCATGAACGCTCCAGGGAACTGGCGCACTTCAGCGCCGCACTCGATATTGCCACAACCTAGAACAGAGCACACTCCAAGCCCATCATCTTAAACCACATAATCTTCCAACTCATCCCTACCACTCAAGTAGCGCTCTTCCATCTCTGCTCGACCTCCACCTTCCGCCTTACTACCTCCCTCAACCACTTCTCCAAATTCTCTCCGCCATCAACCTCCATCGCCTCTCCCTCCCCTAAGCTCACTCCTCCCTCCGCATCGGCCCCACAACACACCTCCTCGGCCATCTCACACGCCTCCTCCCACTCCGCGTAGCTAAAAGTCCCTTCACTCTCACTCACCAACAACCGCCCATCCGCACTGAACGCAAACACATGGCTCGATCGCACAGGCTTAGCGCGCAGCAGTTCATTCGCCGTGGGGCTGAGCAGCGGAGCGGTAGTTTTTGTGGAAGCGGCGGGGAAGGCGACGAGGACGGAGGTTAGGGTTGTGGAGAGGGGGAGCGAGGCGGAGAGGAGCGTCAGTAGCGCTGTGTGGAGGAGGTGAGGGAGTAGTGTTAAAGACGTGTTGACGCCTGTTGACGAGTCTTCTTCGGGAAGTGTGCGGATTTGAAGAGTTAGTTGTACGAGAGTGCGGGGGAGGAGGCGCGTGAGGAGGATGCTGCGGAGCGTCGAGTGCAGGAGCGTTTCGAGGTGTCGTTCACGGGGGGCTTTTGGTTATTGTTATGTTAGGTTTGTTTACTTGGGTTGTTGGGTATGGGTTACTGACTTCCTACACCGGCAGACGGTCGCACATTGATTTCTAGTGTCGCTTCTTCGGGCTGCTCATCGCGCCGCTGCACCTCGATGGGCCCATTGACTGCGCCGATGATGGAGTAGCCCTGGTGTGTGTAGGTTGCCGAGCCGTCTGCGCGGTGGAGATGGGTGAGTGTGACTTCTGGCGCGACCATGTTGGGTGAGTATGTGTGTTGTTGTTGGTGGTGTTCTGTAGATTGCTCGAATCGCGAAGATGAGATCACCAATTCGTTTCCATGCTAGGGTCCAAAAACTTTGGTGGGGCGCGAGCTTTGGGCGCTCAGTGGTTGGAGTAACAGCAGGCAAGCCGAGGTGTGCTGGCGCGGTATGTAGATCATCGCGACCTGCCTCTGTTCGTGATGCTTGTTGTAAACAGTGCTATTTCATCTTGAACCTTTCTCAACCTCTTGTTGATCTTGTAGACATCCGTACTTAACCTCCATACCCTCAGACTCTGAATTACATCACCACATACAACATCACCATGGCCGGCTCCTCCTCGCGCGGCGCATCGCCCATCAAGCGGCTCATGACAGAGCTACAAACGTACCAACGCGATCCTAATGACGAGCTGCTCGATCTCGGCCCCGTCGACGAAGACATAATGCACTGGCGCGCCGTCATGAAAGGCGTCCCCGGCACCGCCTACGAAGGTGCGTCTCCCCTGCTCTCCACCCCAACCCAGCCCAACCCACCCCACAGTCTGTCCACATGCAAGCTTATGGTCAAGCAAACTGACACCCCCTAGACGGTACCTGGCTCCTCGACCTGCACATCCCCCCCACTTACCCCACGACGCCTCCCACAATCCGCTTCGTAACGCCCATCTGCCACCCGAACGTCGACTTCAAGACGGGCGAAATCTGTCTCGATGTGCTGAAATCAAGCTGGACGCCCGCGTACACGCTTGCCACAACGCTGACGAGCGTGCACCAGTTGCTGACGAGCGCGGAGCCGGATAGCCCGCTGAACGTCGATATCGCGCAGCTGTTCAGGTTGGGCGATTATGTGGCTGCGGAGGCGTTGATTAGGTTCTATGCGGTGACGGAGAGGTATGAAGGAAGAGGGCGGTGAGGTGAGGTGAGGTGAGGTGGTGGCATGTATACGCAGAGTGGGGTTGTTTACTTGAGATCCACCTGTTTGGCAGGAGGTGCAAACGGCGTTATTTACATCACGATATCCTGGTCGCGAAGAACAAGCGTTACGAGCGCTATCACCACGAATGCGAGGCATATCGCTACCACTCTACTTGAACCACCATCACAAGACGAGACAACTGAGCGTATGCAAGGAATATCGTATCTCATATCATCCCCTCTATAAGAGCGCCACGTATATCCAGACGGTAGACTTGCGACAGCAACGACAGGTGCGTAGATCGACAGGTAGACGCTTATATACACCACCGAGTCAACAGCATAAACAAGATAGAAGAGAACACGATAGCACAAAATGAAGCATCACCCCAAACCAGCACAACCTCTCCTCTATCCTCCATCCACACCAGCGTACTGCCCCTCATCGCAACTACACTCATAACCTCACCTTACCAGACCACTACCATCCACGCAAAAGTCTAGACTCCCTCACCCAGCCTCACCTACCCACTCGCTTTCTGCGCTTCACATGCGCACGCACGCGGGAACGCTACACTAGCGAGTGGGTGAGTGAGCCAGTGACCTGCAGATTAGCTGGCGCTAGTTTATCTAGTAGCGTACTCATTTGGTGGCTTATTATACATCTAGACATGGGCATTTAGTTAGTTGGTTAGTTGGTTGGCTGGCTAGATGGATGGGTAGATGAGAGAGATGGGCTAAGGTGAGAGATGGGAGAAGACAAGACAAGATAGGCTTGATGGCTGGACGGGGCTTGCGAAGGGTGGTGGGGCTGGATTGTGAGATTGTGAGCCGAGGAGGGGAGGTTGGATGTGGGAAAGGTAATTCTCTTTGTGTTTGTGGGTAGGAGAAGTTCGAAAGTATGGTTTGACTTGTTCAGGTGTAATAAATAATTACAGCCAGCCACACGAGTACTACAAAACGCAAAATGCCCCAACGTGCATGACACGACATGACATGGTCTGACACGACCCGAAGCATAACTACACCAACTCCAATATCGAAACATTCGGTAACCAACAAAAGTGACATGTCGTATTACCTACATACGTCGAGGTGCTATAGGTAGTGTTGCGCGTGCGCGACGCGCCCCACCTACCAAGTCTCCACTTCAGCTACCGCGCGGACCGCCACCGACTAAGCTTGCCGACAAGTTGCTTGCGTGCGACTCGTGGCCGCGCTTGCAGGCGTTCGGTATGTGCCATGCTGCGAACGAGCGGTGGGCACCGTAGGTGTGCTGATGCTGTCCGTGCTTTGGCATGCGTTTGTGACGCTCGCTGCGCTCGCTGCGCACATGAAGGGTGGGCCTTGGAAGTGCGGATGGAGTAAGAATGAGATGCATAGGCTTTTGCAGCTTCAGCCACCTGTTACATTCCAATGGGTTCGTCGCCAGCCGTTGGTGGAGGTAGTCATTGTGCCGTAGAGAACGGTGGAGCGTGGTGGGGTACCACAATCTGGCACAAGACGGGTGTAGGAGGTCGAGTGTCGTCCTTCGCGCTTCGCTGGTGAGGAGACAAGAGACGTTTTGCGGATTGTTGGTGCTGGGAGAGGGAAGTACATGGGGTCGTAGGGTCCGGGCAAAGCTTGAGGAGGTGATATCCAAGGGTAGATTGGCTTTTCGGTATGCTGGAAGATCTCTTGCTTGAGTGAGTTGAGACGCTCGTTGTGGTCGATTTCCCAGTGTTTTTGACAGACGGCAGAGTCTTCTCTGTCCAGTGAAGGTCTGAAGGTAGGCTTTTCTGAGATGTCCGGGTTGAAATCCAGTGTCCTGCTCTTTCTTTGCGCAAGGTACACGACAACAATCCGGATGACAGCCGCGATAGCTAGAACTACTGCAAAGGCTACAGCTAGCTGATCACACTTGAAGTTCAGCATAGTGGTTCCGGTACGCTGAAATACCGGGAATCGTGGGAGAGGCGGCATGGTGGTAGGTAGAACGAAGAAGATCGGTACACTCAGGAGCTTCAGCAAGATGGAGCTCGCAGGCGAAGTGAAGTGGTGTGCTGCAGGCATCCGAAGCTGTTGACCAGTCAGTTCATCGAGGGAATGCCACAGCTTTCATAGCACTCACATGGAAGCACGGGAGAGGCACTGGCATAAGCACTAGATTGGAACACTCCGGTCAGTGTCAGTAAACAAGGCCTCCGTGGACGTTCCTGGCCATGAGATCGGCGCAAGGGTGTTTGTCGAGGGGATATTGAAAACGGATCCTATGTCAAGAAGGAGCGGTGCGCCGTCGCCTGTATATGAAGCTACGACGACACTATGAGTGGCACCCTAGCCACCAGTCTAAACACCTACCCGCACCCTACGGCGGAATACTGACAGCCCTAGGGTTCTCATTCTGCTACACTCGCGCTGATGGCAGCGACGTAAGTTGCGTTGCCATGATCGACAGGCAAAAGATTCGTGTTGCTCAGCTGCAACGACTCGCGCCCATGGGAACGTCGCGGCAGTGGACTGCTAGGGTAGGCATGGTGTGTTCAGTTTCAGCAGCTCGACCAGTATCCGCAAGTCTTGGTATCGAGTTGGGGAGCGTTCTCAGCTGAAGAGCGAGCGATGGCGTCGTCTGTGGCGTAGTAGAAGGCGCCGCACAGGCCAGCCCGGCTAGGACAACCCAGTCAAAACTTGGTCGGATTTGGTCGTAGTTGCCAACGACGAGCTGGCATCAGCACCTGTACGCGGAGCGCTTAACCGCCACAAACCACCATTGTCCGATCTGATGTGTTTCGAATCTTGATTTTGGTCTTTTGGTACGCGTGACGCTTTGCCATCCATAGCCTCAGCTACACAGCGGGCGCCAACCGAAGGTCACAAGAGTAGCGTCTCCTAAAGCCGACCGAGAGCGACTGCGTGCTTTCCACAGAGAGTATCTTCAACACTCGAGCAAAGACCAGAATATCATCCTGACATCGTGTTCATCCCGTCCCTGCGGGGATACCGCCATAACACGAGCCATTAATAGCACCATTAGCTAATACCTACCCGCTGTAGTCCTTCTCCGCGATTTTGACAGCAGACCAGCCTCAGCACGCGAGAATGGCTTGGTGGCTGCTGTCATTCGGAGCTCTATAATCTCGGACTTTCCAGACACATCTCTCAAAGACCGAATACCCGCGTAGACCTGAGCAGCGTGATTCGCAAACCAGATCGGTACCTGGAAAGACCAGGGCTAGCGAGATCCGCTGCCCTTAGCGACCGTTGGAGATGCAATCGAGACTGACCGACGAATCAAACCACACGCAAGCTTGCAACAACTCTGGTTGACTTTATGGAACAAGGCCTGAAATGCTAGACGCTCACTCGGAAGGCGTCCAACCCGACTGCAAGCTTCTGCGCTTCTTCCACTACTAGAAGGGGTCCAACAATGACACTCGTCTCGTGGCGCGTACGGCCTACAACTGACTATCTCCATGCAATTTTTTTGAATCTTGTAGTAATTACGGGATTCTCGATCGGGGTCGCCCAACGGCCTCTCCGAAGAATCGCAACGTGGGAACCCTGACCATACACTGTCGATCATCCATAGCCTCCCCAGTTGCAGAGCAAGTTTTCGCGACCGCTCACCGTGTTCGAGCACTAGGCTTTTGTGCATGTAAATCATTTCCAGATTGCGGATAAACGTCGCGCCGCTTACAAGGACTACTCCCTTGGACGTATCGGACACGCCGTTCGTAGGGCTGACGTCTCAGATCCGGACCCCAGACTAGACACACCAGCGAGCTGGAACTAAACATGCGAAACGCCGCCTCACTGGTACCTTCGTAAATGAGTACATCAACTTGAGGCTCCCTGTGCTTGCGCGTCAAGTTTTCTCATTACCAGTTGTCAGCTCAACAGGTCACTTCATCACGGCGACTCCGTTGCCACACATCACGTGATTTGCCACATACACTACGCTTTCCGTTTTAGGTACCTCATCGTGTGGCTGCATTATGGCTGTGGACAGCATCTTGAGTGTCTCAGTTGCAACGTAATCATTTGATACGATCGTACGTATACAATCTTTTTGACAGACACAAGGCTTGTGACTGGTGTTTGCACAGCCACAAACACCATTGCACCCTACAGCACCCTTTGATGTAGCAGGCAGCAGACACGCCTCTGCGCTCACTCTAAACCAAAGCCTGTAGCTTTTCGAAAGAGCTCTCACAATCAGATATATGTATGTCTACTGCAGACTTGTAGGGTGACGGGTCCGAAATAGAACTGTCTTGTATGCTCTCCCACTTACTTAGAAATGCTGTGGCCACGCTAGGATGCAGGTGCTGTTTCGTATATCGAATTCTAGAACGCCACACTCTCAACGCTGCAACAATTCCCCAAGAATGCATAACTATGCGTAGCTAGCCCAACCCATGTATAGTACTGCCAGGTTTCGCTCATCTGTTGCTTGCTGGATGAGCTCATTGACTGTGGCTTTCGTGCTTAGCGTCTTGCTAAGCTTCTTCTCGACAACGCTCAACGCTCTGCCCGCCTCACCAGCTTGCTCTTCCTTCTCCCTCTTCTTGTTGCTTTCGTGCACAACAACGTCCTCCATTGCTGCTGACCCGACACTTGGTGCTGGTGTACCACCGGGCGCAACGCTCTGGCCCCGTACGGTGTTGTTGGCCGCGTCGCCTTCCTGCATGCGTTTTGCTTTGGTGGGCGTGACGCTCCAGTTGACCAAGGGATCGTAGCGGAGTACATTGAGTAGCGTCATTATAGACTCACGCTCTTCGCGAAGGGTGTCCATCGTGAACTCGCAGGAGCGACGAAAGACACCTTCCGTTTTTGTGTAACCCATGGCATCGACCAGATCGCGGGTAAGACGGAAGGGCACAACTTCTGGGATAGGCAAGACGCGACCTGCTTCGAAAGACACGCCAAGGTCAATGTGTACGACTTCTCCCGATTTTTCGTCAAGGAGGATGTTGTGACAATGGCGATCGCCTAGACCAAGAACGTGCCCGAGGATAGAGATAGCAGCGGTAGAACGTGTGTACGCGAGACGACGCTCAAACCACTCGTCTGGATCCTCGAAACGCTCAAGCAGGAAGTACCGCATGACCGGATGGAAGTTCTCGGTGACCTTCTTCCAGACCTTGACACGTGTGTTGAGAGAATCGGATTGACATGCTCCAATCTCTTTCCGGCATCTGTCCGACTTGTAGTCAGTCGGGTAGTATTTCTCATGCGCGGGCATGACCCATGAATGAAGCGGGAGCGTGTTTGGCACGAACTCCATCAGCCCTGAACGAGTTGATAGTGGAAGCACTTTGTAGGTTCGAATGCCGATGTTGCGGATACGTGTAGCCGTGTGATTCTTCAGTAGTCGAGAGACCTGGTCAAAGACCTGCTCCATGATTGCGTCTTGACGAAGGTCGTCATTGCCAGACTTGAACTACAAAAGAGTCAATAAGTGTTAATCGCGTATGCATGGTAGTGCTTACTAGTTGCTTGTACGGCTTTCCATCTGTGCCTATCGCTGTAATGATCTTGGGTGCACTAAGGCCGTTCGCAATGCTCATTGTGGACTTAAATCTATGTATCCTCGGTAGATCCGTATAGTCCATGTTGGGTCGGACCTCAACTTGCAATGTAGCTGGTGGAACGTTGAGCTTGGGGATGGCACTGACTAGCTCTTTCGACTCTTTGTATCGATCTAGCGGCAGCTCGCGTCCTTGCTGGGTGCTCTCTTTCTCGCCCTTGAACATGGCAAGGTTGTGATAAATCTCATTGGACTGGTAAACAGAGCTCCAGTATGACCGCGATCGCTTGTCAGTTCGGAGCGCATTTGCGATCTCGATCGCGGCTTTCTGTCGGGACCTAGCTGATTCGTCTTTCGCGCGGGCCACATCCTCTCTCGTAATGGGACCAACCTTCATCTGGATTGCGAAGATCTGATGCATGCCATGGTAGGGATGCTCAATGCAGATGCGGAAGACTAGACCCAGTAACAACTTCTGGAAGGCTGTGCTTTCGTTCTGCAGTCGAGACGAAAGCTGATTCATCAGCAGAGCAAATTTGCCGCTAGGTACCTTGCTGAGATACAACTTTACAGCATCGTTCGCGAGATCAGTGTCAGCATATTCGATCCAGAGCGCGAATACACGAAGAGCGTCGTTGTTGTACTCATCGCTTGCGGCCAGTGAGAGAAGGTAGTTCTCCAAACACTGCCGCAGGAACTGCTCGCGACCCTTTCGCATGCGCTCATACTCGGCATTATCGAGGTCGTACCAAGTCTTCGCTCGACGGGCGCTTCGCTGGTACGTATCTCTCATGCCTTTGCTCTTGTCGGTCTTGGAGAGTTTAATGAAGTCGTGATATTCTTGCAGCTTCCGGTCCATGACAGTCTTCACACGTTCCATGTCCTCAGCAGCATCGGGACTCTGCAGCTGCTTGTCACAGAACAGTGCAAACTCATGGAACACTTGTCCTGGGCCCGATCCTTGCTCCTGACCTCTCAACTCGCGGATTGCGGGTTCGAGGTATTCTTGCATAATTGCGTCAGGCTTGGCCAGTCGAGCTTCCGCGAGGTGGTGTCCCTATCCAAGATAAGCTTCATTTCAACCCTCAGCGCGATCTTCACTTACTAGCTTAGCGAGCAGCACCGGAAGGCTCAGCTCCACGCTCTGAGATTCGAAACTGGCGTGATCGATGAGATTCTGTCGCATACGTATGGAAATATCCGTCTCGCCTTGTTCCCAGAGTACATTCGCTACCTCATGTTGTGCTATAGCTTCAACATCCAAGCCTGCACTCCTACACTTCGGCACAATATCGGAAAGGTATGTCACACTTGCTAATGACTCTTGAATGGCTCCATGTCGCCTGCTGATCGACGAAGAAGACACAAGAGCTTCCACCTCCATATTACGTATGGTCGCTGTACGGGTATGCAACGAGTCTATCATGGCGCTGTTTGTGCTAAGCACATTGAAGAGTGTTTCACGACATGACAAAAGTTGGCGCACGTCAGAAAATCTGCATCCTTGGTCAGCCCTGGCAACGTAGCTGTGCTCATGAGCATGCTTACTCTCCGGCCCGCATCCACCTTTCTCGAGCTCTCATGCGGTCCCAAATGTCGAGCAAGGCGTCTGGATTGTCAGACCTGATCACTTCATCGGCCTCCGTCAATGCTGCAAGGGTCCGGAGTCGGGCTTTTACAGGAGTCGAGGAGCTGTCTCTTCCTGTAAGGAAATTCATGGTAGTTAGCATCTGTTGATCGAAGTTGTCTCTAGCTTCCTCGGAAGTTTTGGCCATATGGAGACCTTGGAATGCTTTGAAAAGTATGGTAGCCTCAGTGTGGTTGGTTTCGGGAGCTTTGATGTCCCATTGACCTAGTTTGCGTGCAGTGTGAAGCGTGCTTTCTGCGGCATCCTCCCCAATATCCCTGAATTGATCATTTGACAGCAAAGAGTGGGTGACGCTATTCATGTTGAGCATGATGAGTGATTTGACGGTACCTCGTGTATCAGAGGGGTCAAGTTCGTTTTGACGGCGCATCTGGCTGTCTAGACGAGCACCCCGGAATATGAGGCTTTTGACTCCGTCACCTTCGTAGTCAAGACGATCCAAGACAGCTGACAGACTTGATCCTCTGTCGATACCATAGAAAGAGTCCGGCTCTTCCAGATTTTTGTAAATGGCAAGCTGTAGATCTGTTGGTATCTCTGGAGGCGAGACTAGAACAGAGGACCTTCTGGAAGCGCTTCTGAGTATAGGTTGACCTGAAGACGTTTCCGCAAATAACAAAGCACTCCTGTACATGGCGCAAGCGGCTGCGGCCTGAGATGCCTCAAGATAATCAATGTTTAGCCACCGGTCTCTATCTACCCGTGTGACTTCTTTCGGGACTGGCTGGCTTCGAAGATAGAGAACAGCTTGTAGGATAACGCGTACGTAGGGTGCTTTGCTTGGAGTACAGTCGCGGAACCACGACATAGCAGCTGCTGACATCGTTTCTTGAACGCTGCGCTCCTCTTCATATTCGGCTAGCAACACCAGATGAAGGATATATGGAAATAAGGTCTCTGCCATCTGCTCGATACCATGTAAAAGGGCGGGTAGAGCTCCAAGAACAGGATCTTCGGGCGCAACTGCACAAAGCGCCACTGCAAGATCTCTGACCCAAACAGCGAGAGTCTTGTGCTCAATTGGGGTAGCTGCCAATTCAAGAGGCTCGCTCGATGCAATGTATGTTGGAGCTGATGAGCCGGAAGCATATGAGACGAGAGCCTTGCCTATAGCTTCTGGAATCGTATTGTGCATCTCAGCCTCATACTGCCGGTCTCCCTTTGGTAGACGCGCGATCAGATATCGTATAGCATCCTCGGCTAGGCTGACCTCATTACGCTCGTCACTATAGAAGAGGCCGACCACTTCCCTAACAACAGTTTCCCTAGAGACTTTTCCAAGGGAGTCTTTCGGTGTCTGGTCAGACGGAATTAGGCGCCGAGAGAGAGGCATACTTTGCTTAATCTCACCACGTGCACTGAATGCTCGGCCTAGAACTCGTGCAGCCCAAAGCAAGTAGCCTTGACCGACATTTGGCCGACGGCACGACTCCCAAATGAGTCCCGCATATTCAGTAGCATCTTCGTCCCTACCAAGAACATCTTCTTGAGCTGTTGCGGCAAGCTGGAAATCTTGACAAAGTAGATTCAATGCAACTTCGCGGGATGTTTTGTTGAGCAACTTCCGACCAGATCTTACATCGTTTAAGATCTCTACAAGCAAGGTGCTTTCTTCACTGCCACGAATGGAGTTGCCTTCCGCACGCACTTGGGATGCAGCGGTGGTAATCAGCTTGAAAGCCCTAACCGAGGATGGTCTTTCACTAAGCGAGATGGCTTCAGCGTGAGATTTAAGGTACTCTGTAAGCCAGGTGTGGAATTTGTTGGCTGTAGTCATGGTGGCAATATGTTGTGACTGCTGTGTGGTGCTGTCCTGCGCGGTACCTAGGAAAACTCGGATGGAAATAAGGATTGAAAGTCCAATGCCGGTTACAAAGCTTAAGTGCTGTCTTAGATACTGTGATCCACGTTCGAACAAATGTTGCATTATACCCACTGTATCCTCTGTGCAAAGGATGTCGGTCAGAAATGGGCGCAAGGATTGTAGCGTCATTTGCAACGGATAACCCTCGTAGGCGATGGGACCCGCAAGTGCAATGACGATTCGAATCTTGCGAATCATGGATCTAGCATACAGCGAGCCTAATGCTGGGTGAATGCGGTCTAGCAAGGCACGCATTACAAAGGTGAATGTGCTTGGCGTCCAGAAGCCAACGGGGTCGTCACCTGTTCGGCGACACAGACGTTCGAGTTGGTCTGGCAGATAGAACGCGTTGAACGATGGCTCTATATCAGTTCTGAGGTCCTGTGGCGAATGACTGATATTAACCATTTCTGACAAGGTTTTCGCAGCTGGTGTGAAGGCAGGTTTTCTCTCCAGAGATTTGCCGATGCGCTCTTCTTGGTCAATTGTTTGTAAAATACAACCGAGCACCTGTGGGAACTGTTTCTGAACCAAGTGGAAGTACTTGTCACTACCCATGAGCTCCTTTAACAGACTTGCGTAGCTCGGTTCGGCTTTGTTACGCGCAAAGCCTCTGCAAATATCCCACGATATTGTGTACGCTGCTGCCTTTCCGATGTTTTTGCAGAGTAGATCGGTCGTTGAAGTGTCCAAATGCTGCGCTAAATAGTCAACCTCCTCTTTTCTTCCGAACATCATGGCTTGACCAACTGCTTCAGCTTCTACGTCGCGAACAAGGTCCACCAACGTGGCGTAGCCAAAGGTCAAGAATGGAATGGAGCTAATTTTGTTGCCTCGATCTAACCAGGTGAACAAAATTTGAGGAGCAAATAGCTGGAAGAGTCGTTGTGAGCTTGCGATACTCCGACACTCTGCTACTTTGGAAATGCAGCGTTCAGCATGTCGAGCGGCCCGTTTGACGGAGCCAGCTGTGGCAAAGATTCGATAGACGCCTGAGCGAAGGAGTGTATGCCAATGCGATGCCAGTCTCGATAGGACAAGTAATCGAACAGCAATACCCTCTATGCCATCATCCTCACCTGGAAGACTACTGTCGACGTCTTGCAAGATCTTGTCATGCTCAGAAAGTACGAAGTCTTCGAACATCGAAGGAAGATGCTCAGCAATGTCATACTTCACTGTGATTTCGCTTTCGCAAAGTAGCTCGAAGAGGCTCGTTCGTACGGAGGGCACCTTAGGATCCTGTCCAAAATTTGGGTGATGTTTGAGAAGACCATGGAGAAAGACAGCAATGACTTCTTGAAGATGGGCGGATCGTCTGACACCGTTCTTCTCTAGTCCTTTGACATAGTAAGCGTACATGTCCTCGACATTTTCGTAAAGGATCTTAGCTTCTGTGTCTTTGTCGTCTGGGCCCCAAACAAGCGCAGTGCCGTTTAGAACCTCCACTAACATACCGTTGGCGACCTCAGAGGTGTTGTATTCGCGTGCACGAGGAGCTGCTAGTGCATTGCTGAGGCGCTCTAAAAGGTTCAGACAGTCGGTCTGTGATAGTCGAAACTCGCTATGCAACAGAGAGCGAATAAATTGACGTGAATGTAAAAGCTCGTTCTCGCTCAAGGATATTAGATGGTCCACAAAAGCAGAAGGAATTTGTTTCCCATTGCCATCAGTGTCGTGGCTGACCGCGGCAATGAGATGAAGGTATGCGGAGCTCGAGGCGCGCAAGGCAGCGATGTCAGTCTCAGCTTGTTCGGTATGTCGGGGTACATCGCTTTCGCAGCTCGCTATGTTGGCAGTCATCTGAGAATCCTCGCCATCATCGATATCCATAAAGTCGTCATCCTCGGCATAAAATGACTGCTTAACTTCCCGGCGATCTTCTAGAGCACTGGAAAGATGTCGTGACAGGAGACTAACTCCCGCTTGTCTAAAGACGTCGCTACCGAGTGTTTTGAAACCGGTCAAATTTGGAAGTGATTTGGTGCACGTCTCGAGTACAGCGTCCATTTTGTACTCCTCTGTCTGTGTCTTTCTCAACGTGTTGACGAACGTGAGCACGAGCTTGTCGGTGGATAGCTCAAGAGTGGTGACTCGGCGGTCTCGAGGATCGAAAAGGCTAGCGACTGCCGGTGCGACTATACAGAGATTGGTGACGATACGCATCATGTCTGATGTGATGCTCTGAGCATTTGATTGACTGATTTCCTTCCAGCGTTCTCTTGTCCTGTCAACCTCGGACAGACAGAATTCAAGCACTCGAATTCCCAAGCTTGTCAGTTGGCGGTTAGCAACCACTTCACGAGAAGGGCTGGAGCGTGTGGGCAATTGTGTGAGGTATTTTTCATCATCATCGAGCAAGAGAAGATACTGCGCCAGTGTTTTGAAACGAGAATTCTGCACTCTAGCTTGAGAGATGGATCCTAAAATTAGAAAGGGTGACGGATCTGGGAGGGTGGGAGGTACGTCTAAACAAGCGTATAATACTTGCAACACATCCTGTGCGTTGCAATGATGAGAATTTGTGGCGGCATACGTTCGCTCAGACCATAGGCCTGACCATGTTAATGATTGATCTCCACAAAGAGGGTGAATTGGACACTTACTAGGTGTCCATTTGCTGAACAGCCAGCTCAAAATCCTTTCAGATGTCTGATTGAAATGTGTTGGGTTCTCCTTGATACGCTCCCGGATGACAGTTGTCATGAAAGATGAGCTTGTCTCAGTGAGCAATGATGGACCTGTCAATTCGATGGAGAGGAGCATGGATTGGACGGTATCTGTAACAGCAGCAAAGGGAACGATTTCGAGCTTCAACAAAACATCCATCAAACGACATGCGGCGCGAGATAACAAGGATGATGTTACGGCCCTGCACGCGCTTTGCCATATGGGTGTCCACAAAAACGAGAGTGTAGGATGTTTTGCAGATATCTGGAAAGAAGCGCTGTTATTCGTCAGTAAAAGAGGACATATCTTTGTGGAAAAGAACGTACGCAGCTAATCCCACCATGGACCAAACAGCGTGCGCAACATTTTCGTCAGAAATACACGGAGTAAGCTTTTCCAACAATGACTGGAGTGTGTCCACATCCACTGGCCCTTCTTGCACCGAAAATGCGACAATTTGTAGAGCAGCTCTTTTGGCATTGGGGCGAGATTCGGCAATATGACGAGTGTACTCGTCAAACAAAAGGTCAATACGAGCGCGTTTGGAAACGCTCTCACCACCAGAATCCCGTTGATCCGTAGTTCTGCGTTTCCTCTTGTCGAGCATTGACGAGAATCGGGCAATAGCATGCACCGTCGACCAGAGACCCTCGGACTTTAGGTGTTCCGTCTCCATGGAAAAGATCAGGGTATTGAGAGGATGCGTTTGTGGGTCAGCTTTTCCCAGATGGCGAAAGCAAAGATGATCTTCTTCAAGGTATTGTTGCGAAGTGGTTTCCTTCCTCGTTCTATAATCTGCGTACATTGTATCGATTACTTCCTCGAGATCAACGCATGTTGTTGTATCTTCCAAGTCAGCTACAAGACTTGATATGTGAGCTTCTGTGTGGGTCAACGTTATCAGTATCTCATCCCGAAGTATCGGCTCCGACCACATAACTTTCATCAACGGCAGAAGTTCTGTGATGATGCGCTTTGTCAGGTCGAGAGATTGCAAGGCTGTGCGAGCAAGAATAGCATTGATACCGGCGAGGGCGGTAGCGGCGACACTACCACGCCCAGTTCTTCTTTTTAGGAAATGCAAGAGCGCCGTCACAATTGCTTCAGCTTTCCCAAGCATTGGGGCGTTGGTAGCTTTAACGAGTGCAAACAGGCAGTGAACGAAATCTTCAGTGGAGTGGGAAAAGGCATCGATTGTCTTTGTCCTTACCACAGGTTCGCGAGGGCTGCCTTTTGCAAGGGACGCATCGGTGGAATCGAAAGGAGTGCGGCCACGATTCGAGACATTCGTACTCAGGCTGCTGGATGCTTCGAGCTCAGCCTCCATGGAGCTGCCAGCCAGTTGTTCAATACAGAAATCGACGGCCGCATTCCAGCAGCCCAGAGACAAGCGTTCAACATGTGGCTGATAGTCCAGCAACAAACGTAGAATCTTCGGAAGATTTTCGAGCACTCGCTTCAGAACCGGCCCATCTCTACTCGGCTGCACTTCAATAATGGTGTCTATGATGATTTCCACCGTCGAGCTCTTGATAGTACGCACGCCAGAGGCTACGACGAGACGCAGGGCTGTTGCCGAAAGCGAAAGCAGTCCACAAGACTTGGGGGTCTTCGACTTGCTGCGCAGAAACGACGAGCGTTCTTCCCGCAGACATTGGAACAACGTCTCACACAATGCCAGATATGCTTTGTTCCCAAGGGCTTCTAGACTAGGCTTGCCGCGGTTGTGCTTGAGAATGTGTATGAGGTTCTTTAGGCCGTTGGTGCGTTCGGAGTTGCGCGAGGATTGAATGAGGACTGTGAGTGTCAGCACACACAGTCGTACGAGAGGTTTCGACCACTCACTCTTCGCATCCTGGATATTTGTGGCACCCATCGTAGCCGGTCACAACTTCACCCACGCCGTTCACGTGCAGAGATGAGGGATAGTGAGCATCGCCGCGAGGGCAGGAGCAACAGTACCAAGTTCCGAATGTGAGACCTGATACTTGGAGGCCCCGCGACCGAATCACACCACTGTAAGGCCTATCTACTGACGCTGGTGGTGTTGTTGCTGCGGAGTTGTGACGGAGGTGGTTGCTGTGATGATCGTCGCCAAGAGGGAAGTCGCGTCCAAGCTCCACCCGCGTACCGCGAAAGTTCGAGCTGCATTGCCAAAGGAAAACACCACCCAAACACGCCTTCGCCCACCCCATTGCCCGCACAGCCCACCGTCGCATGATGCGCAGTGCTCTATTGCGATTCTCTCATGGCTGAAGAAGACAGCCTCGCCGCCCTCCAGGGGTTGCATCGCGATCTATGCGCCCACATCGACCTCCGGCTGCCCGTTCTAGAACGGCTGCTGTATAACCTGGAATTGCACCTGGAGGAGCTCAAGACGTTGCTAGACAAGAAACCAAAGAATGACGCAAGTAGGAAGCTGCTGTCAGAAGGGAAAATTACAATCGACGACAATGAGTACGAGGTCAACGATAAGTTCAAGCAGCAAACGCTCGAATTAGCTGATGCCCTGGACCTGGACGAGATCGATGCTGCTACTCTTTTTATGCGCGCCGCAGGAGAGGCCAAGGAACTGGATCGTTCACAGCTGCAGACGGCCGTCATTCGTTTCCACCGCCGTCGCGAATATGTTCTGCTCTGCCTGCGTATCCTCATGAAGACCGCTCTGGACAACGGAGATACCGGAGAGACTGAGATTGAAGGGCTGAGTGTCCTGCAAAGGGCTGTGCAGATAATACTGGGCGTGGAAGGTGCAGCGAATCTTGTCAATGCGTATGGGTTTTGGAACAAGTGCTTGACTGGCATGTCTTCAGTCGAGAAGTGGCTCCAACAGATTGTGGAACGCGTTCACAGCACGCAAGTGGTTGGACAAGTACCACTGCCGGGTTTTGTTGAAATTATGGACTATCAGCGCCAGAGCTTGACGAGACAACATGAAAATCTCTCGGCAATCTGCACGCACATGATCAAGGCTGGCTATGTGAATCTCGACAACTACAAAGCACTACTGGCCAAAGCAAAGACGCTCGATCGACACGACATCATCACGATACACTATGTGCCCATGCTCATCCGTCTGACAGCTTGGACATCGACTGAAAGCAACGTCTTGTTGAAGGATGCGCGTGCGCTCCACGATTCGTTGATGGCAGGACGAGACAGCGACACCTGGGCTCTGAGAAACCTACACTCGGCGACCTTGACGTGGTGGCTAGCAGAATACAGCGGACGATACGTAGACCCGAACGATCAGGATCCGTCTATACGCGGTGTTGACTTGAAAGCTGAGGCTGAAGCACGGTCTGATCAGTTCATCAGGGCACTCAATGATGGGGCCTTCCATTTCATGTTGTCGGTCAGTCAGGATGTGCGACCGACACGATGGTACGATCCGCAGAAGACAAGCATGTTATCGATTTTGCTGCAGGATACCCCGATACTCAGTTCCGAGTTCACACAACCTGAAGAGTTCTTCAAAGTTCTCATCATGGAGCAGTTCCAGACGTTTGTCGATTCTTTCATCACACATATGCCAGATACATTGCGCAAGCTGAAGGTTGAGGAAGACGATCAACGAAGAAGGCTACAGCTGCAATTCCAGCGGTCGACAGGAGAATACCCCTTGCACCTCGAGAGATTCATGGTCATTGTAGCTTACGCCTTCGATGGGTTCCCAGATGCGGCTGGAGACTTTTGGAACGACAAGGAAAGCAACCTTTATGGATTTCTGCAATGGGCAGCAAAACGGCAACCCACGCCACGCATCGCCATGTTTTGCGAGATGTTGCGAGCTATCTCCACGGAACAGGAAAATGCAGACTCAGCACACAAATTTCTACTCGAAGAAGGAGCTTCATCGACAGGGAAGATCCGACGCACCAGCTCCCTCAGCTACACTCACATTTTCAATGAGCTGGTCGAATTTGACAGAGACATCCACGAACCGAAGAAGGCCATTCAGGTGGGCATTTTCGCACAGTCACAAACGCCAGCCGACCAGATTGTCGAACCCGAAAGCGCCACCATGCTGGAAAGCTATCTCCGACTTCTTGCACATCTTTGCAGACACAGTCTTGCTGCCCGCCAATGGATTCTTGATTTGAAAGAATTCAATTACTTAGGAATTTGCTTTGGCTTATGCACAGACAAAGTCGAGAGTGGGCTTCGGGCAGCAGCTTACGATGCATTGTCAGCTTTACTGGTAGGCAAGGATGTTAATCGTGCGAGTATCGTCTGGAATGCCTTGGATGATTGGACAGTCAGTGGCTTCTATGTTACCTCGAAACCAAGCAGCGTCCTGATCTCGGCACCACGAGAGGAGTTCTGGGCTACTTTAGCGGACGGGTATGACGAGTCCATCGCTTTCGTACGACTGCTACATGCACTGGTAGAGCCTTATCCTGAAAGCGAAGGGCTCAACGATGGATTGCCCTTCCCTGAGACTCTCGGTTCCTCACGCCGGATGCCGGGTGTCGAAGCGTACGTTGACTTTGTAATGCAACAGGTCTTCGCCGAGCGTTCGCAGGAAGTGGTTGATCCATTGCAACGCAATGTCATGAGGTGGACGTGTTTGCGCTTCATCGTCACATGTCTCTCAACATTCAACGAGAACCTTGTCGTCTTCGCCAACAAGTCTAGCATTCCTGTCGATGCCGTCATCGATTCGTCGTCGCTTGCCGCCTATGTCGCCATGCATCCTTTCACGCGAGTCATGGAATGGCTCTTCAACGACAAAGTCCTCAAGGCTCTTTTCGCGTCTTCACATTATGACGTCAGCGAGGTTGATGCCGCTCCATCAGACTCTCCACTGGTCCAAACGTTGATGCTCAGCATAGAAGTTATGGACCAAGTTATGAAGTTGCAAGCTACTTATCTTGACATTGTCAGGCCTCTGCTAAAGCAGCAACCATCGATGCAAACCTCTCCCATCTCGAATCTTTCGTTAGCTTCCTTCGAAGATGCGATTCTGAACAACTTGCAGATCATCGTTGACCTTGGCTTGTACTGTGGTACTGGCCATGAAGCTCTTACAATCGCTTCTCTGCAACTCCTTCAGAAATTAGCGTCATCAAGAAAGCTTGCAGTATCACCCGCTGGATTTGGACAAAGGTCTGGTCGCAGCAAGATTGTCGGCATTTTGGAGCGCGACAATGAAGCAGAGCGGATTGGTCGATCCCTACATGGTCTGATGCAGTTCAGTGCGGAAGAGCTTGAGGCTGGTGAGGAAGCTTCAGGATACATTGTCAAGCTTCACGTACTCGAATTTCTGGATAGCTGTCTTGCGGCTGTGTCCACGAGACCGACAATAGCCCATATACTTCTGGGTTTCTCGTGTGAAAGTAGCACTGTTCGTATCGCTGAAGACAGCTTGTGGGCAAACGGGCAAGCACTCTTCCATGCAATCCTTCTCTTGGGTGTCGAATATCCGGATAGCGATGGAGAGCAGTTTCTGGCGTGGAGATCTGTGCTTAAGACACGCTGCTGGGATATTCTTCAAAAGCTTTGGCGCTCGCCACTGACCAGCGCTCTGGTTATGGAAGAGCTCAGAGAGAACGAGTTGTTGTTCATCGAGGCCCCTCGACTGACGCCAGTCAACGTCGACGTACCATGGGAAGGCTTATCCCTCATGCAGGGCTTGGAATTTCTCGCTACAGGCGATTACTCCGAATTCTTCTCTGGCCCTCCGGCACTTGCCTTGCAAAACTTCCTCCAGCGTCGAGCGGCATTCCTTGACTACGAGTCGAGAGAACTGCGCCTGACAATCAAAGAAGACATGCCTACAATGAGGTCAAGAATTCAGTCATTGCTTCTTGGCACCACCGTTCGACCTGGCGAGGATCCAGTGCCAAACCCTAACATATTTGATCTCTTTGACTTCATCGAGTTTGCTTACCCTGAGCGCGCTCTGCCTGACCAACATCGCGTCTTTGAGGGGGTCAATCTTGCTTCATGCCAGGAAGAGAAAGCTGGCCATCTCCTCTATTCAATGCCTCTGCTTCAGCAGCTTATTCTATTAAAGATGAAGTACTGGCGTAAAGATGGTCTCATTACAGACGAAATTCAGGAAACGGAGCTAGCTCAGCAAGCAGAACTGTTGTTAGCTGTCTTTGCTGACTGGAATCGTCGAGCCCAGCTGACACGCTACCACAAAGATATCCTTCAGTCTTGGGTTCAAGTCTTGATGGTCACCGTGCACAGCTGTGAATTTGAAGACGGAGCAAGGGCTTCCTTCATACTCCAGACACTTCAAGTAATACTTCCGAAACTGGAACAGTCGTACAACGCCGACATTTTCACTGCTTTGCAACTCTCGAGCTTGGCTGAAGCACTGGTTCAGAAAGTGGACTTCAGATCGACATCCTTCGATAAGACAGGGGATTTTTCGAATGATCGCCTCAGCCAGCTGTTCAGAGCTGCACTCACGGGGATCTACAGTCCAGTGTCCACTCCTGAGCTCCGAGAATATTGCTACCAAATCTGCTTCCGCTATATCCATGGCACTTTCGAGAAAGCGTCACCAAACTCCCCACTTGGTCGACACACACTTAATGCTATCAAAAATGGTGGAAACCATCTCCTCGAAACCATATGCGACGATGCATATAGCGGTCAAAGTACCTGTAAAATCTCTGCCCTCCTCTTACTGAACGCTCTCGTCGCTGTGGCTACCCGCCAACAGTCGAAGTACATCCTTGAAACCTTCGTCTCGCTCAACTTTGTTGGCGTTCTTGTAGACAACATCAAGCACATCCCCGAAGAATTGCGCGCCGCTGCCGCCCCGCAAATTCCTACTCTCCTCTCGTACTATGATGCCAGTCTGGCACTACTGTTGCGCATATGCCAATCTCGTCTCGGCGCTGCATACGTGCTAAATGCAGGTCTGTTCCCAGCTATTCGCGACTCGCAAATGTTTGCTGTCGATCCGGACATCGGGTTGGAGTTCGACAATCCGAATGCGTTGAAGAAGTACTACGAGCTCATGCTTTCTGTGCTCCGGGTTATCAATGCAGCAGTAATCGCGAGAGGCCGACAGAATGACCAGACTGTCTTCCAAGCACGTGAGTTCTTGAAAGAGAACAGGCACAGCATGGTTGCAATTTTCAAGAGGAGCGTGAACGTTGGCGGAGGTGAGAAGTTGGAAGCGCAACAGGACTTGGTAGATTTGGTGGATTGTTGGACGGTTTTGGTTGATATCACTGGGTTTTTACAGGTAAGTCGTCCTTGCTTTTTCTTCGCATCTTTTACTAATGACTCGCAGTATGAGGACTCGTCAACGCAAAAGAACACGCGCAACAATATGTTTTCATAGATCGAGCAATATTCACCACAGATTCATGACCTGCGTTCGGCGACAATGTATCATTTCGAGAGCCTATGAAGTTCATCTCATGTGTGTGTACGTGATGTACACTCAGGCGCATTGTCCGCCAATTGTCCCTCTGTTCACCCGTTCCTCCGACCTTGCGACCTCTAGCGTAACACTACATTTGGTCCATCTTAGCGTGTCTCCCTAGTCACCGTCTTGAACTCTATTGTACCTCATTTGAGCCCAGCCATCATCGTAAATCTTACTGGGAGGCACATTATCTCGGGTACTCCACCTCTCTAGCGTTGACATTGGCATCGATACAGCAGTGCATGGTTCGACCACTCGTGCATATGAAACATCACTCGGGAGAGGATGCTGCAGTTCGACTAAATGTATGCTATATGTCTATTGACAGGCTCACGGATCCAACCAGACCAACATGATACTAATTCCTGTAGTTTGCTTCGCGTATGCAATCCTTCTCGGCAAACACATCTTTGGGTGGCACCAAGAGCTGTCCTTGGATTAGTCCTGAAAGGCAAGAAAACCTGGCCTACTTATCCTCATTAAGACATTGCATGGTCTGGTGTTACGATATCGACACAGTCGTGACAGATGTATACAGTTCCATGACTGTTTACGGGCATCTAGGACGTACGCGCTACTAAAGCAGGCATGGCCTGATCTATGTTCGTTGCTCAGCCTTGTCACGAATGACGACATGTGACATGTGCATAACATCGGTACCACACTAGTTCTTCAATCCAACAATCCCGTTCTCGCCTAACAGCATACCGAGCCATGCATGGTGCTACATTATCAAACACCTCATTGGGACTCGGCTCGGCTCGTAGTGGTGGTGCTGTGGCGTACGGTAGGATTCCATCTGCATATCGCACTATTGGCACATCGCAGAACAGCGCACGCCAAGTGGCCTTAGAGTATCTTTGTTTCTGTGTATGAAGCGACTCTGGTTCACAACAACTTAAAAGCTCTTGAGTCCCCGAGGGTGGAACAAGAACATCCTCATCAGTCTCCACTCAGTTCCAGGCTCAACATGTATTTCTCCTTTTCCAACATCATTGCTCTCTCTGCAGTCCTTTTGGCCAGCAACACTGCTGCTGCGCCCCTAGCCAACGACATGTCCCCGGTTTCTGTATTGCAGAAGCGCGCTCATGGTACTTGTGCTGGAGATCCACGTTGCAAGACTTGGATGGGCGCAAACTTCAAGGACCACATCAAAAACGTGTTCCGCGACGGTGTCAACTACGATCATCGTATGCTATTCTTTCCTATCATGATTTTCGGACCTAAGAAAATAAACGGCTAACAACGCGCAGAGATCCAGCGCAGTGCTGGAGAGTACGTAGTGGCTTATGCATGTGACAACTTTTATCCTGGTAAGCTTGGCCAGGACATTAGGAACATGTTTACGTATGGGCTGTGGAGCAAGGCTGGATGTCAGGCATGCGGCTAGTAAGTGTCCAAGTTCTCCTGTGAATAGTGGATCTTTCGAAGATTGCGTTCGATAGTTGAGACTGACGCTAACGACTGCCTAGCTGGTACCTAGACGACGCGGGTGGATGTAAAGTGAAGGCGGATTACTGCATTGGGTGCCCCTCAATTGGTTAGCGGTAGTATATAGACCATATAGATGGAGTAAAGATGGAATTCTATCAACGAGACTGTAAATGCCAGCATTAACTATTTTCGTCATGATTCGACATTTTCCTCGAAAGTGTTTCGCAATTTACACAAAACCTTGCTCTTCTAGTGACAAAGGCCCTTCACGCCCAAGAAAAGTGCTCTGAATGCAGATAGACACCACGCGCTTTGGAGCCCTTGAAGATGTGCAAGTTCTCCTCTGCTACGGCATTCCGTACTTCGTGTTGCATAGTGGTAGGCCCGCAAACAAACACACTCAAATTCTGACCCTCTTCCGCTGCTGCTACACCTTCCTGTCGTATGAGACTCGGTAAATCTGGTCGACCAGAATATGGATTAGTTACGAGACCCTTCTCCTGCACGAGAGGCTGGAGCTTGTTGTCTGCTGAGGATGATGCAGATGCGGGCTTTGTTTCAACGTCGCGGTCGTGCAGCGAGAGAACTGCGTCGTTTTTTGCCTCACCAGTCAGGTGAATTTCGATGTTGCATTTCGATAATGACTGTGATGATGAGTACTTCGCTAATAACTCGGCTACAGTCTGGAGGAACCAGATCCGGCTGCTGGTGTCGCGAGTTGCCAATACAACACGCATCGAAAATGGTCCTTGAGCGCTCATTTGCTCTCCCTCTGCCTTTTTATCTTCTTCAGAGATGACAAAACCACTATTGCGTTGTCGATGGAACAGCTCGATGAGTGACAGTGTCCATCCCGCACCAGATCCACCTGCAATGACGAGTAGACGATCGGCATCATTGAACCGTTGCAGATTGATACCTCCATACGGGCCATCGATGAGTACGGAAACAGCGGTAGCAGGGTGCTTTTGGCTGTATCCGTACAATCTTTTTGTCAGCCCGTGTGACTGGCGAATATAAAACACGAGGTCTGATTTTCCGTCTGACTGTAGCGATGGCAAGGAACAAATAGTGAATGGATGCGACGAGAAAGCTTGGAAACCGAAGCTTGTGAAACGCAGGAAGCAGTGTTGACCAGGCTTCCATCTCATGTTCACTGATGGGATAGTAAGGCGTATGAAGCCATTTTCTTTCACATGGACGTAAGCTTTCTGAGCATACCCATATTCGAAGGCAGTCCTGAGCCAGGGGTAAACAAAACAAGGGACGTAAATCGCTGCGGTAGCAACGAAGTAGTGCCTTGGGTTTGTCAGCTCCGATACAAGCCACTGATACAGATAGGATGTGCTCTTACCATGAAGTCAGTGTGTAATCGCAATGCCAGAAGAAGACCACCACGAACACGACAACAGCTAAGAAGTGTGTTGCTTTGAAGAACTCGTACCCGAGACGCCTGCAAAGTATCAGCAGGATGTTTGGAAAAATGATATCTGACAACTTACCGGATCATACTGTGAGAGGCGAAAGTAAGCCAAGCCTGGAAAATGAGTGCGACAATACCAGTCCAGTAGAACAAAGTACTCATCATCGTCACTTCCATAACCATGTCATGGAACCGGATGTGATACACGATGAACGGAAAGGTGTGCATGAGCGCAAGAAGGAAAAACGCATAGGCTGTCCATCGGTGAAAGACTTGAATTCTCTCATGTGAAACTCCGGTGGTGAGCGTGATCCAATTCGTCTTGGTCGCTGTGGCGCTATGGCAGTTCAGTACTCGGAGAACCATGAAAATTGAAGAACAACTCACAACACGAACGGCATACATGCCAAAGCCATCCAACCCGACCTAGTTCCAAGCGGCGGTGAGCCTCCGAAATCTTCGCTCGACCAGTAGTACGGCTGTGGAATCAGGTCCATACCTTTCGTACATGAAATTAGCTTCTAGATCCGTTGTTCAGAGAACTAATTCCCTGTTTGTAACTCACAAAAGAAGTAGATGGCACCGATAGCTCCCAGTAAGAGGATACCAACTGGTGCTGAATTCCAACGCAGTGCTTTGACGTGAAATTCCCGGTACGACAGGTATCGAATGACTCCAATGAGCTTCCACCACGCTGCATATCCCTTGAGCTTACGATAGCCCAGAAGTTGCGAAGATATAACGTGGCCGATGAAGAAGATTCCGACAGCGCTTAGGAAAAAGGCTATAGTAGGCAGGGCGTACACGTAGTCAGCGATATACCTGGTATAACACTGTCAGTCTGGATGCAAAGAATTAGTTCTCGTTGTTCAGGTAGACTCACCAGAAATGCCATCGCTGCATATAATAGGAACATTGCTCCGCAGTGAATCCATCACAAGTAAACTCACGACTTCCGGTCAATTGAAGTGGATAAGTGAGCCAGCTGGCCATGATGCTTTTCGTACGCTCAGAGAAATGTTGTAGTAAGTTTGTCTTCGCCTACAAGAACGCGTATGATTGTAGGATCGACCCGAATACAGCGGATTGTGCAAGGGAGCGTACAGAAAAGAGTCTCCAAGACTGCAAGAGCGATCAAGCCTCTTCAAGCATAAAGCTTGACTGAACTTGGATCCATAAGCTACGACAACCACGCTGCATGATACCTTGTTAGTGGCGCCGTGTGACACACGCTTGGAAGCCACCCATAAGAATGAGCATAATTCCATTGGGCAAGCTGGAGTTCGTCGATAGCCGGACGACTGTAAAGATGTGCTAAACTCCGTTTGGGCCGAGCTAATCCAGTTACGGCGGAAGCGGGTGTTCGAGCGAGTTTGAGCAAGTTGACGCGTTCGTGAAGCACCTAGTAGCTAACGTATGCATGCTTATTACCATTACAGCTTTCGCCTGTCCCTCAGCTGTCAGGTTGCTCCGCTGGTTGAAGACCCGGGACGATCGTTCGACATACGTCGCTACCGATTTCTCACTCTTTCCATAAGGACTCTTCCTGAATTACAAACAGTGTCTAGCAGTGGCCAGCAACCAACATGGACATGCCAACGCCAACAATAGACAGCATTTCGATGGCCAGCTCGATGCCCACATCAACATCGTCTTCCAGCATGACAACGATGGGAACGGACACCATGGTCATGACTTTCTTCGCGTCGACTTCCACACCTCTCTGGTCGTCGGCTTTCACACCCCATACAGCAGGAGAGTATGCCAGGACCTGCATTTTTCTCATTACATTCACGACCGTGTTTCGACTTCTGCTAGCAATCCGGGTCAATTTCTTCGCAATAATCGCTGCTGCCAGGCAACGTCATTACAGGGGTCTGGCGCAAGTGTATACAATGGAGGACAAATCAGGAACTCGTCCTTGGAGAGCTAATGAGGCTGTTGTAATGGCAATTCTGGATGTTGTGATCGCGGGTATGAGCTATCTGCTGTAAGTGTGAATGTTGCAAATCCAGGAGCTGACGGCTAATTCTGAGGTAGTATGCTTGCTGTGATGACGTTCAACGTTGGATATTTTCTATCCATATTGAGTGGGGTTTTTCTCGGGAGTTTGATATGCGGTCGTTTTACAGGCAGTTCTGGTACACACTGAAGCGTGGCAACGTTTGACGAATAGTGGGTGCTTGGAGACATGCGTCTCGTTAGCCAGATCGCAGTTTACACTGTGTCGTCAGAACCGAAGAAGGTAGATGGATTCAAAAACCTCTTACTTATCTTGACGTTATGGAGGTAGTCTGACGTTTTCAAAGCCTATTCTCTTATGTCTAGTCCAGATTCTGAGGACTCAGGACCCAGTCTGCACAGTAACCTCTCCATGGCAACGCTCGAGAAGTATCGTCCAAAAGCCAGCTTCCATGGACAGTTTGACAGAGGTACTTGGCTCCGGTATTGTACGAGGTAATTGCGTTGCGGGACGGTAATGAGTGGGAGATTTGCGATATTGTATAGATTTCGATCAACGTAGCAAGGCTGTCATGTGGCTATGCAAGTGGTTATCAACATGTATCTTAGCGCGTCTTACATTCGACCCACTGACCATCGTCAGCAACTTGTGAGGCCTAGGGTGATTTCTGGATTGAATGATTCCGAACTTGGTTTTGGAATTGTAGGTAAGTTCACTATGTGTAATCTTCGGTTCTGTGTTCAATCGTGATGTTCGTGCTTGTAAGCCTGCTTGATTCAGTGGATAACCATAGTCCTTGTCACTCGCAAGTTCGATACAGGCCCAATCACTGCCAATGGCGATATCCGTTCGTTCAATGATGTGCAAAGGTATCTGAAGTATGTGGTATTTTCTCATGCCTCCTCTGTGAAGGCAGTGTATTCAGACTTGCTCATCAACTTGCCTGCTGGTTCACCTGATACTGTGATCTTGGCAATCCAAGCATCACCCTCAGGGTCCTTGTTGATGTTGCCCGGCTTGCTCTCGAGCTCTGAGTTGACCTCAGCGACGGTCCCGCTGATGGGCGTAAGGATGTCTGAGGCAGACTTCACTGACTCGACGGCGCCAATTGCGTCACCCTCACCAACCTCGAGATCCGTCTCGGGGAGCTCGATGTAAACGACGTCACCGAGGGCTTTCGCTGCGTATTCGGAAATACCAAGTGTGCCTGGGTACTAGGTTAACACTTGTGTACCTTGGACGAGTAGGTACAATCGTAGAACGTCATTGACGATCAAGGGAACTATGCGCTAGGTGTGAACGTACAGGTCTTGCCGTCAGCGGACAGCTCAATCCATTCGTGGTCCTCAGTGTATTTCTTCTCCTTCACTGTGAATTATTAGCTATGCCAACCCCTCCCTTCAAATGCTGGGGTGGAGCTTCGAATTGCATACATTGCGCAGACACCGTGAATAGCCGGGGCATCTGGGCTGTCTGTCTCCATTGTTGGCAAGCAAACGGGCTCGGCCTCTTCGCTGCAGCAGAGGTCAATTGGCGTGCGGCGCGAGCAACAGAGTATCGAGAAGCCATTGTGTGATTAAATCCGTGTGTTGTAAAGGAACCAACCGGGACTTCAAGAAGCTTCGGGGGAGCTGCACGCGCGAGATGACCGTGCCAAGACACGCTAGATGGCGGAGCTGGTGATTGGGAAGGCTGCGCGAACGTTTTCCGAAAGCGACCACTTTTCGCGAGGGAAAGAGCGCGATTGCGACGGCAACACCAACGACAAAGCCAAGATGCTGTATGAGATGATTGGAGTGGTGAGTAGACATCTGCGACGAGATGGCCAAGGATGAATGCGGACTGACAGCTACAGGTACGGCCCGGCCGCCTCTCTGAAGTGAAAGAGTATGCACTATCGCCCTCTGCTACAATGCGCACATCCACGGCTCTATGCTGACACACGACGTGCAGAATCGCCAAAACCGCAGGCAGAATCGTCCTCGAGCGCAACGGCGTCGTGCGCGGTGTGTCCAACTGGGGCACCTTTCTTCTCCCCAGGCCCACGAAGAAACTGCAATCGACCCACCACTATGGCCACCACTTCATCATGCGCTTCGACTCAAGCGCACGAACGCAGCATTCCCTGCGAAAGACGATGTCGCTCGACCCCCGCCTCATCCGCTACTCGATTGTCAAAATGGGCACAAAGTTCGAAGAGATCAAGGACATCACAGGGAAGGCTGAATTCAGATGAACAAGGCAGAAGTCAGAAGTTCGAAAAAGCTGGATGATGAATGTACAATACCCTGTCTTACAACATTTGAAGTGTGTATTAGAAGCAGGCTGCATAACATGGCGTTTGGGACATCTTGGACCATTAGATCCAATGTAGGAATTCGATTATGAGGGAAGCTCGGTTCATTAGGACCGCAGACTGTACCAACAACACCAATGTCTTGCACTAGATCACGTACAATTGACAGGCATGCCACGTATAGGAGCGGCCTCATGGGCAATCTGATTGCATGTATTGCCAGTAAGGACTCCTTACAGTCACCTACAGAAGTACAATCGTCCAAGAACCTGCACAAAATAGCTCTCTACTCACTTGTCGATGGGCATCTGTGCACCAATCCTTGAGCGAGCTAATGTGCAATAGTTGCTTCTGTAACACAAGGTCGAACGATATTGTCGAACGCTTCCCCAGAATGCAACACCATATCTCACCAATTGTGACCCTACCAGTCAGACATGTACTGAGATCTGTACATGAGCATATCGGAATTCTTCCCATTGGTCTGATGACAGCGTGACTTGCCATATTCTTAAGGCAAAACAGAAGACGCCCCACATTTCCCCGCCAAGATTCGTTGAAACGGCAGACGAAACCCTCCATCATCCGCCCAACACCACCACTATTCTTAATCGTTGCACGCTTGCCCAGCTGTACCCAGCTGTCTACCAGACCGTGGCTTGATCGCACTTGGTTGAGTTTCAAACAAGCATTTAGCCTTCTCAGTCAAGCCTTCTGCAGCCGTGCGCTGGCCTACCCAAAGCATAGGACAAGCAATCGAGACGTGGGACCTCGAACGTGTAGCATGCTTGTGAAACCGTTCTTCCCGTTTTCCCGTAGTGGGGTCTAGATTGATACTTCGACTATAACAATGTAGCCACCCAGCGTGCAATCTGGGAATGGAACCTGATTATCTACTCAAAATGCCGTTCATCAACTCCAAAGGCGCGTCGACACTTGGTCACACATTCAGGTAATGGCACACAAACACGTTGACGTGCACAACTGGACAGCTAATAAGAAGTAGGAATTTCGATCAGACAATCATCACAATCAAAGTTGGAGGGAAAGACTACCAAGAGCCGTTCAGTTGTCACCGAGAGCTACTGCGCCGTTGCTCAGTGTACTTTGATCAACGTTTGAGCGAGGAGAAACCATCACCGTACAAGAGTACTGACTCTTCTCTGGAACTCGACGATGTAAGCCCTGATGTCTTCGATGCTTTCATGATGTGGCTGTACACCGGCTTCATCCCTCACCACCTCATCGAAGGTGGAAAGGAAGTACACCCTCCCACACATGCCATCAACATGAATGGAGCAAACGGGACCGCAGTGGAGCAACAGGAAAGCGACGACGTTGACACAGCCTCATGGGGCATCAGTCTTGACAATGACGACACCGCCAGCCAGACTTCAAATGGCAAAGCACCCAGTGTCTCAGATGCGGCAAGCGCAGACAAAGTACCCGGCGACGCGAGTGATGCAGAGAAACCCACACCATCACCACCAGTCCGCAACCCCGCAGAGAAACCAGAGTTACCAAAGGAAACCCTATGTCCTTGCTGCTCGCGGCCATACAAATGGCGTGGTCTGGAAGGCTTTCTGGAGCGGCGCTTCATCTCCCTCTACATCTTCGCTCACCGCTACGCTATCCCCGCACTTCGTCGCTCTGTCATCCTCGCATGGCAGACAAACGACGAAATTCTGCAGTCGATGCCAGATCACAGCAACGTGATCGCTGCGTATGAGAGCCTTCCTCCAGATTCGCCCTTGTGTCGATACTTCCTGGACATGTACTCCGTATACTGGAACCCAGATAAGGATAACGAGTTTGCGATTCCACTACGCAGTCAGTTGCCACAGGCATTCTTGTTTGAGTTAGTGACAATGCTAGCTCGTGGTGAGAGGCCGAAGACAGAGAAGGAATGGTGCGAATTCCACGAGCATGAGAGTGAAGAGGAGAGAAAGACCTGTTGTGATGGATTGAGCAAGGATCCCGTTGCCGGAAAGGCGCTACGGAGGATAAGAGATAGCAAAGGGTGGAAGGGCTTGGTGTTGAAGAAGGGAAAGCGATGAAGTACTGAGTATGCGCGTTCGAAGCTTAGCGAATTATTCAACACTATTACGGTTCATAGGATCTATCTTTTGTTAGGTACTTACCTTTACAACTTCTTCGCGAGCAAATCCGCTTTCTATTTCCTCAAGCCGTCAAACATGGAACTCAACGTCCCCACTCTATCCAACCTCTCGAACTCCCACCATGCCTCCTGCGCATGGTCTGTGGTTCCCACATACACTTCTCGCGGATGCAACCTGGCAAGTGGCCACAACTCGAGCGGCCGCAGAGAGTGTGTGGCAAGGAGTGGGTATACTTCTTCATACACCAGAGTTGATAAAACCTTCAGTTCGCCTTTGTATCCAGGTGATGTTGCGTCAATGTGATGCTGAGGGTACATCCCGTATGCCGTATCTACCAGACGAACATGGCCTCCGTTGCTACCGAAGCCTGATCGAAATGGAGGGGGCGGACGGGTTTCCTCCGACTTGGGCCCGGCATATGAAGAGTAGGACTGTGCATCAATGGCGAAGAAGTCTTGGCTCCACATTCGGCCTATGATAGGAGGCATAGTGTACGTTGACTTGAAGTGGCTGCAGAAATCAGTTCTCTTGTACTTGAAATGGTGAAGCAAACGGACTTACCGTTTCGCTGCTTCAATGTCGCCTTCTGGGATGTCGAAAAGTCGTCCGTCAACCACTTCGATCCCTAGTGTAGATGAGATATTGTCCCATCCTTCAATCCACTGCCCGGACCTAGTCAGATCTTTCATCAACTTCTCCATGAACGCTGCCCATTCTTCATCGGTTTGGTTGTATGTCAAACGATAGAAAACGAAGCCCCACTTGTTTGCGAACGAGTCAGCAGGCTCCTTGTTTCGTCGGTAGAAGTCCATAGTGTCTTGCAAGATTGTAATCCAGTAATCTTCATTGGGCAACTTCGGTTCACCGCGCAGAACAGTTCGAATCTCGTGGCGATTCTGTTTTCCCTCTGTGTAGTGACCAATGAAGTTCTCACTATCGCGAAACCTTGGGTGTGCCGGTTTCGTCAGCTGGTCAATCTGTTCCGACATTGACGGTGGAGGTTTTGCAGCAAGCTCCATGTTTTCCTGGTCTTGCGCGTCTAAGATAGCCGATTGATGCTTCCATGTCTTTGATTCAATCATCTTGGAATATAAATCGTGCCGATATGATAGCGGGAGATCAGCGTAATCGTTCGACGGCTTGTAACCCTTGAAGCCAGTCATTGGAATACCGATCGTGTAATCGAGTTTGGTGATCATTGCTCTAAGGTCTTGAACACAGTCGTAGTACCTTTTGCCTGCTTCACCAATAGCTCCGTCGTCACTCCCTGCTGCATTGAGTGCCTTCTGATACTCAGCAAAAGCGCGAGCCTGCACCTCATCGACTCGATCTACAAACCATCGGTGGGTTCGATCGGACATGTTGCGCGTCGTATCGTGCCAGTACTCGGCCCACATGCCGGCAAGGTCTAGTTTTTCGCTAATACCGTTCTGCTCACGGCGGAGATTGGCGGCACGCTCGAACTCGACGTGTTTTTCAACTATCCATTTATATCCGTTGCGAGTTCTCTTGACAATCTCCTCCCAGTTGAGCCATTGGAAGATGAGTTCGACATCTCTCATAAGTTCCAACAAATTGTGATGGTTGGCCGGGTCATCCATTTTCCTTTCCAGCCAACGATCATGGCTGATGGGCGCCATACCAAGGGACAGTTTCGCCTTCAGAGGACGCAGGCGTGCGGTAAATTCAGCACGTGGTCCTACTTCAAGCCCATCAATAGTATCTCCTTGGAACAAGGGTAAGACTCTGTCGTTCAGACTTTGATCAATAGTATTGTATGGTTTTGGCGCCCACTGGCTGTAAGGCTTTTCCATGAGAAGGAACTCTTCTTGTGTCAATAATGGGAAAGACGGTACACCGCCACCGGGTCGATGGCCACCACTAGCGTAATTGGCAAATTCCATTATGTGGCGCAGTGGAAAGAGTTGTTCGACTGTGATGGTAATCAGCAAGTACAACTTACACAATTAAGGGCAATATTACCGTAGACTAGATTTAGGAGCTTTTGGTGATCCCAAGTTGCATGATCGCCAAAAAAACTCTCTCATGTGCTTTTCCAAAGCATCTATATCCGCATTGAGTAGGATATCATTGAGAGGTTTCTCCCCTTTCGAATTTTCAGGATCTGAAGCTTTGGCGAATGTTCGGTATTGCAGTGGTGATATGTTTGTTTGCACTACAGGGAACGCGCGCAGACTTGTTCGTGCGACGCTGAAGGTGGGCGCGCGCCGCGCTGCGCTGCGTACCATGTGACGAAACATGACTATTTGTATATATGCTGATAGTGGCCCTCATGTGATCGCTCTGGGGTAACGTACGACGAGGATTGCGCTCGCAAGACACAAAAATTGATGTACAAACTGGAGCTACGCCGCACTGGCCCTGAAAGACCCCTGATCCACAATTAGGCAACCACCGAGGGTCAGAGGTGGAGAACAGTGTCCTACAATCGCCCCTCAACTTCGGTTCCGACTTCAGCATCTAACGCTCTCTCTTCAGATCGCTCTTGAGTTTAGCAGCAATGACTTCTGTTGCTGGGACAATCTCTGCAATTGCTGCAATCTGTTACGATCTCAAGTTGAGTGTGGGGTCAAAGGAGCTTTTGACCTATGACACAGTTTCAGGCACTAAGGACCACGGTCACGTGATGTCTCACGGAATCCCACGAGACCCTGAAGCCAAGACCATGGGACTTCATAAGAAGTTACATGACCATTCACGCTTCCCACACTCTCTCACAGAATCTCACAAGGCCCCCTATAGGACTTGGTAGAATACCATGACACTTTATGGGACTTCACAAGTATATAGCTAGTAGGAACACAACCCTTATAGTTTGTGTTCAACTTAGTTAATTAAGTTTGTCTTTAGATCTCAACCCTTAGCATAACAAGTTAGATTGCCTGTTACTTATTACTATACCCTTAAGTTGTCATATTAAGCTCTGCTTGGACATCTCACCCCTTGTTCCATTACCACTAGCCATCCCCAAGAACCAACAAATTAGTACAATATTGGACTTCGTCCAGGTACAACTTCAACACTTTAAACACCCCTAAGATAACTAGTACTACTGGAACAACCTGTGCTACCCCTAGCAGCTCTACAAGCTCTAACATCAACATAAGCAATACAGTTACGCTAACCAACAACATAATTATTAATAAACTAGATCTCTACTATAGAGATTACGCTAAGCTTAACAACTAGCTTATGCAGTAGGATCTCTTTTTCCTGTTCTAAGGAGAAAAGATACCTAAAGACAAACAAGTTATACTTGTTTCTAGCTACATGCGTAGCAATACTTTTAAGTAGATCAAGCCTTTTGTCTAGCTGTTCAACGCTAGCAATGCTCTAAAAGAAGTAGACAAATAGATAGAAGACTTTAAGAAATTCAAGACTATAATTAAACCAATCTTTAGAGTACTAAACAAATCCATTATTGCACGTCGCAATATCCAACGCATATGTTAAACTAAGTCAGCTACTAATTACGCTGTGGAGTTTTAGCAGCTCGCTGCTAACACTAAATAGGATAACACTGCATTAGCAACAATGTTTTAACAAGGCCTTAAGCCTAAGATTAAGGAAGAACTAATGCGCACTAGCGCTAGTACTAAGAAACTTAAGGACCTTATTAACACAGCGATTAATATTAATGTTAAGTTCTACAAACTTTAACTAGAACTTTAGAACAATCTACAGGTACGCCCTGTTATTACAGACAGACAACTACTACTACGCAACCTATAGCGTAACAACTTATTTAACTGCAGTAACTGCAGCAGAGCCTACTACTAACTAAATATAGGACAACGTATTCACAGCAACACTTAGAGCAGATACTTTAGACTAGAGGCTATAGACCTATTAAACCTTAACAAAGGAGGACTAGATAGATAGAACAAGCAGAAAAAGGGAAGCACTCTAGATAAGTCTAAGGTAACTTGTTACAGATGTAGCAAACAAGGCTACTTTGCCTAAGACTGTTATATAAAGAACAAGGTAGTACGCCAGCTTAATGTGCTAACTACTAACAATAATAGGACTAGTAACAAATAGGACATTCTTACCAATAACATAGGATGCCTTAAAATAGACACTAAGTCTAAGGAGGATCTTAAGGAAGGTCTTAACGTTCTTCTTAACTAACCTCCTACGCCTTACCTAGAGCTAGAAGAAGCTAAGTATAGAGCACACAACCTCTCTTAGAAGTATTATAAGATCTTTACTAATTCTTTATAACTAAGCTAACAGCAAGTTATTAAAAATGTTGCTAAACAATATTACGCTATCTACGCTTATAAGGAAGGAAACTATATTATTCTTAGTAAACAACACTACAGGGATTTTATTTAACAAGACAGTAAGTACTTTACGCTAGATAACAAAGAACTTATAGTTATTAAGAAAACCCCTACAACAATGCAAGAGAAGTGCAAACTGCTCACTACACTTAATTAATAAAAAGCCTAGATAGAGCTTATAGACAGCAACAGCAAAATGCAGGACCTTATAGAATAATAGAAGTAATAACACAACACTCTAGTATTAGACCCTCTAGGAACACAACCTAACTCTAACAATAGCAACATGTCCTATATAGAAGTTAAAGAAGAAGATAAAGAAGAGTTCTATAATACTAAAGAACAACGTCCCTTTAAAGCAGCACGCATAATCATCGCCTATAATAGACAAGGTCTTACAGGACTTAATTAACAAATCACTAACGCCTAGTTTACAAACGCAGAATAGGATAGAGTTATATTTTATTAAAATTAAGAAAACAACTGCGCTACAAGAGAGGAACTTAACCTCTACAACTAACATGCACTAAGTCACAGTAAATCAGACTAAAACTGCGCAACTACACTCTATGCGCCAAACAGGAAGCACTTATTTTAGCAAGATATTAGAAACCCTAAGCACAACCTTATATTATAGAGATACTGCTATTACAACTTATACAAGCTGCACTACATAAAGAAAGTTAAGTATAAGTAGTTCCCTAGCGAAGCTAAAGGATATAATAAACAATAGTACACGTGCATTAAGGAACAGTGCAAAGAACACTTATAGGACAAGCGCACTATGGTTTATTTTCCTAAGATTACAGACCCCTAAGGAATACTTAAAACTTAGCTTATATTCAACAGAGAATACAACAATAAGAACTAGGAAGTATGTTTAAACGCTGCATGTAAACGCTACCTTAAAGAAAAGAATAGCTATAGGTTTATAACACTACAGGAGCCTTTTTTAGGCCTACGTTAACAATTAACGTAGAACAATCTATTAACAGCATTAGGATTAACCAACTTATTAAACTCCCTATTAAATTAGGTAGAGTAAGGATAACAGCACTATTAGACTTAGGTGCACAGGGAAACTTTATATCCCTTAACGCAATAGAATAAGCTAAGCTGCATCTATAGTATAAGAGGGAACTATACCCCTTATAAGTTGCTAACAGAGAGCTAATGCTAGGGGAAGAAACAGTTACGCTTAAAGTACAAAGCGCACCCCTAAAGATACAGAATTATAGAGAAAAATTAGACCTAGATATCCTAAGAATAGCTACTTACAATGTTATATTAGGACTACTATAGTTACAAAAGTACAATCTGCAGATTAACTAGAAGAAACAACAGCTTTTGTTTAAAGAATGCAGATGTAGTACTACTGCATACCAACCTACGCAACCTACGCTAGAGTTGGTAGATAAGAAGGAGATTAACAACATCTCTTTAATAGATAAAACGCGCTAGCAAGCAGTTAACTGTGCAGACGCAGAACGCCCTACTAGTTATAAAGTAGTAGTTAAGGAGACTAAGAGTGCACCTCCTGCTATCCCTAACATTTATTAACAATACGCATAGATGTTTAAAGAAGAGCTATCTGCAAAAGCGCTACCTAAGTATTAGCCTTAGGATTACAAGATAAAGCTCTAAGAAGAAAAGGAACCACCTTTTAGGCCTATATACTAGCTATCTAAGAAAGAACTCAAGATACTATGCAAGTACATTAAGAAGAACCTTACAAAAGGATTTATTAGAAAATCTAAATCTCTAGTAGGATTCCCTATTCTATTTGTACTAAAGAAGAACAGCAAGCTAAGGCTTTGCGTCAACTACTAAAAGCTTAATAACATTACTATTAAGAATTAGTATCTACTGCCTAACATATTCAAGTTATAGAATTAGTTATTAGGAGCAAAGTTCTTTACTGCACTTGATTTACGCAGAGCGTACAACCTTATACACATAAAGAAAGGCAAAGAATAGAAGACAGCGTTTAGAACCTATTACAGTTATTATAAGTATATAGTTATGCTATTTAGGCTTACTAATGCACCAGCAGTCTATTAGGCTCTTATTAATAACGTACTATAAGCACACCTAGACATTACTATAGTAGCATACCTCGATAATATCCTAGTGTATAGTATAACATTAGAAGAACACAAGATCTATATTAAGGATATGTTAGAATGCTTAGCAAAAGCAGACCTTAGGCTAAAGCCAGAGAAGTGTAAATAGCACAAGGAAGAAGTAGAATTCCTTAGCTATGTTGTAGGGAGATACAGAGTCAAGATAAGCAAGAAAAAGATACAGGTTGTAAAAGATTAGCTAGCACCCACATCTATTAAGGGAATACAGAAATTCCTAGAGTTTATTAACTTTAACTAACACTTTATTAAGGACTACTCTACTAAGGCCTTACTGCTTATAAAGCTTACGCAGAAGGATACACTATTTAAGTAGGAACAAGCACAAGAAGATACCTTTTAATTGCTTAAGCAAGCATGCATAGAACTACCTACATTAATTACATTTAAGAGTAGCAAACCTGCACGCCTTAAAACCAATGCCTTAGATTTAGTATTAGGAGCATGCATCACCTAGGAATAAGACAGACAATAGCACCTAATAGCCTACTACTTAAGAAAGTTCACAGCACTAGAGGAACGCTACAATGTGCACAACAAGGAACTTATAGCTATTGTTAACGTGTTACAGCATTAAAGAGTCTACACAGAAAGCTGCTTAGAACTTACTATCTACACAGATTATAAGAACTTAGTACACTTTACTACTACTAAGGTTCTAAACTAACAACAAGTTCGCTAGTTAGAAATGCTTAGTTAGTACAAGTTTAAGATTCTGTACACGCTAGGAAAAGAAAACAGCAGAGCAGACGTGCTTAGCTAACGCTATAACCTTACAGGCAAGAAGACAATTAACAAATTTACTATCCTTAGGAAGAATAATAATAGGTTACTAGGACTATTGCAGTAGCTTAATCTAGTAATGTGCGTCTACTAGGACTAGCACACATTAACATAGGTACTAGAAGAATTAGAAGAAGAAATTATAAGTAGTTATTACAATAACCTGCTTTATAGTCACCCTAGTATTATAAGAACAATAGAACTTATTAAAAGACATTATGAGTTCCTAAACATGCGCAACAAAGTTAGTAAGTTTATTAAGAATTGCGTAAGCTGTTAGTAGAACAAACACAGCACGCACGTTAAGTATAGAGAAGCACAGGCTATAGAGCTGCTAACAGCACTATAAACAAATATTATAATAGATTTTGTTACACAGCTGCCTATCTCCAAAGACCCTGTTACAGGATACAACTACAATTTAATCTTCGTCGTAGTAGATTAGTTTACTAAATATGCTAAGATAATACCATTTTAACACAGTTATATAGCAGAATAACTCACACAAGTGTTTCTTAACTAAATCATCTGCTATTATAGTATACCCGAATTAATTATTAGTAATAGAGATAAGCTCTTTACGTTAAATTATTAGACCACGCTATTAGCAGCAATAGGAACAAAGAAGAAGCTATCTACAGCCTATTATCTACAGACAGATAGACAGACTAAACGCACAAACTAGACTATAGAAACATATCTAAGGATATACAGCAACTAGAACTAGAACAACTAGGTTTTGCTGTTACCTATAGCACAAATTGCATACAACAACAAATTATTAGAAGTAATAGGTGTAACACCTTTCTTTGTAAACTATAGGAGACACCTAAATCTCTTTACTAAGTTATTAGACAGCAATATCTAAACAGAATCAGTAATAGCCTTAGTTAAAGCACTAAAGGAAATACACAAGAAATTGCTTAAGAACATCATAAAGGCTTAGTTATAAGCAGTTTTATATATTAATTAGAAATAAAAAACAGCGCCTTAGCTAAAGAAGGGGAATAAAGTGTATCTCCTTACGAAAAACCTACGCACACAGCGACTAATAAAAAAGCTGGATAAGGTTAAAGTTAGACTATTTTTTATTTCTAAGTAAACTAGCCTAGTTACTTATTAACTTGCGCTGCTAAAGGATGTAAAGATCTATCTAGTGTTCTACATCTCATTATTAGAACTAGCTAACCCTAGAACGCTAATCTAGAAAGACTTCTACTATTAAGCTAATAGTGAAGATGAATAGGAAGTTGAAAAAATAATAAAACATTAGAAGAAGAGATAAGGTACTAAGTACCTAGTTAAATAGTTAGGATACTCTAACTTAGAAAACACTTGGGAACTAGCTACGAACCTTACAAACTACTAACAGCTGTTAGGCTAGTATTAGCAGTATTAGGATCTAAGGGCAGAGGATGCGTCGCCTAGTTAAGCGTAAGGGACCTAGGCATTAGCCTGTTCTTGAGCACTATAACGTTATTTAACACGCCTTCCTGCTGTTCTAGTTACTCTATATCCTTAACAAACTAAGCACTTGCGTTAAACTATTGTTATTTACAACGCTTTAGGAACTTCTTCTGTTTTTACACGCGGTTTAGTTTTGTATAAGCCGCCTATAGTGCAGCTATTGCTGCTTCTTTAGCCTCTGCAGCCTTGTCTTTCATTTCTTCCAGGCGCGTTATCTTATTGTTGATTTTTAAAAAATCTAGAATTAGAAGGTTAACAGGTTTACATTTCTTAATCCTGTTAAACTTGCAGTTTCTACACTTCTTGCTTAACAATACGAGCTTGTATAGCAGGCTGCTCTTAGCGCAATACTTGTAGGTAACTATAGCAATAAATCTAATTGTGTTTATGCAATTTCCTTTGTTATAGCGATGGAGTGTACTCTTAGAGGTTATTGGTATTAGTTTATAAGGACATAAACTAGGAGGGAGGAGGATAGTGTTACAATCTTAAGTTAAGTGTAGGGTTAAAGGAGCTTTTAACCTATAACATAGTTTTAGGCACTAAGGATCACGGTTATATAATGTCCTACAGAATCCTATAAGACTCTAAAGCTAAGACTATAGGACTTTATAAGAAGTTATATAACCATTTACGCTTCCTATACTCTCTTACAGAATCTTATAAGGCCCCCTATAGAACTTAGTAGAATACTATAACACTTTATAGGACTTTATAAGTATATAGCTAGTAGGAACACAACTCTTATAGTTTGTGTTTAACTTAGTTAATTAAGTTTGTCTTTAGATCTTAACTCTTAGTATAACAAGTTAGATTGCCTGTTACTTATTACTATACTCCTGAGGTGTTATATTAAGCTCTGCTTGGACATCTTGCTCTTGTTCTATTACTACTAGCTATCCTTAAGAACTAACAAATTAGTACAATATTAGACTTCGTCTAGGTACGACTTTAACAACCCCTAGGGAATACTTAAGACCTAGCTTGTATTTAACAGAGAATATAGTAATAAAAACTAGGAAGTATGTCTAAACACTATATATAAACACTACCTTAAAGAAAAGGATAGTTATAGGTTTATAACACTACAGGAGCCTTTTTTAGGCCTATGTTAATAATTAATGTAGAATAATCTATTAACAGTATTAGGATTAACTAACTTATTAAACTCTCTATTAAATTAGGTAGAGTGAGGATAACAGTACTGTTAGACTTAGGTGCACAGGGAAACTTTATATCCCTTAACGTAATAGAATAAGCTAAGCTGTATCTATAGTATAAGACAGAACTATACCCCTTATAAGTAGCTAATAGAGAGCTAATGCTAGGGGAAGAAATAGTTACGCTTAAAGTACAAAGCGCACCCCTAAAGATATAGAATTATAGAGAAAAATTAGACCTAGATATCCTAAGAATAGCTACTTACAATATTATATTAGGACTACTATAGTTATAAAAGCACAATCTGCAGATTAACTAGAAGAAACAACAGCTTTTATTTAAAGGATGTAGATGTAGCACTACTATATACTAGCCTACGCAACTTACGCTAGAGTTAGTAGATAAGAAGGAGATTAACAATATCTCTTTAATAAATTAGACGCGCTAGCAAGCAGTTAACTATATAGACGTAGAACGCCCTACTAGTTATAAAGCAGTAGTTAAGAAGACTAAGAGTGCACCTCCTGCTATCTCTAATGTTTATTAACAATACGCATAGATGTTTAAAGAAGAGCTATCTACAAAAGCGCTACCTAAGTATTAGCCTTAGGATTGCGAGATAAAGCTCTAAGAAGGGAAAGAACTACCTTTTAGGCCTATATACTAGCTATCTAAGAAAGAACTTAAGATACTACGCAAGTATATTAAGGAGAACCTTATAAAAGAATTTATTAGGAAATCTAAATCTCTAGTAGGATTCCCTATTCTATTTGTACTAAAGAAGGACAGTAAGCTAAGGCTTTGCGTTAACTACTAAAAGCTTAACAACATTACTATTAAGAATTAGTATCTGCTGCCTAACATATCTAAGTTATAGGATTAGTTATTAGAAGTAAAGTTCTTTACTACACTTAACTTACGCAGAGCATACAACCTTATACGCATAAAGAAAGGCAAAGAATAGAAGATAGTGTTTAGAACCTGTTATAGTTATTATAAGTATATAGTTATGCTATTTAGGCTTACTAATGCACTAGCAGTATATTAGGCTCTTATTAACAACGTACTATAGGCACACCTAAACATTACTATAGTAGTATACCTTAATAACATCCTAGTGTACAGTATAACACTAGAAGAATATAAGGTCTATATTAAGGATGTGTTAAAATACTTAGCAAAAGCAGACCTTAGGCTAAAGCTAGAGAAGTGCAAATAGTATAAGGAAGAAGTAGAATTTCTTAGCTATGTTGTAGGAAAATACAGAGTTAAGATAAGTAAGAAAAAGATACAGGTTATAAAAGATTAGCTAGCACCTACATCTATTAAAGGAATATAGGAATTCCTAGAGTTTGTTAACTTTAACTAACACTTTATTAAGGACTACTCTACTAAGGCCTTACTACTTACAAAGCTTACGTAGAAGGATACACTATTTAAGTAGGAACAAGCACAAGAAGATACCTTTTAATTACTTAAGTAAGCATGCATAGAACTACCTATATTAATTATATTTAAGAGTAGCAAACCTGCACGCCTTAAAACTAATACCTTAGATTTAGTATTAGGAGCATGTATTACCTAGGAACAAGACAGACAATAGCACCTAATAGCCTACTACTTAAGAAAGTTTATAGCACTAGAGGAACACTATAATATACATAATAAGGAACTTATAGCTATTGTTAACGCATTATAGTATTAGAGAGTTTACGCAGAAAGCTGCTTAGAACTTACCATCTACACAGATTATAAGAACTTAGTACACTTTACTACTACTAAGGTTCTAAACCAATAACAAGTTTGCTAGTTAGAAATGCTTAGTTAGTATAAGTTTAAGATTCTGTACACACTAGAAAAAGAAAATAGCAGAGCAGACACGCTTAGCTAACACTATAACCTTATAGGTAAAAAGACAATTAATAAATTTGCTATCCTTAGAAAGAATAATAATAGGTTACTAGGACTATTGTAGTAGCTTAATCTAGTAATGTGCGTTTACTAGGACTAGCACACATTAACACAGGTACTAGAAGAATTAAAAGAAGAAATTATAAGTAGTTATTATAATAACCTGCTTTATAGCCACCCTAGTATTATAAGAATAATAGAGCTTATTAAAAGACATTATAAGTTCCTGCACATACACAACAAAGTTAGCAAGTTTATTAAGAATTGCGTAAGCTATTAGTAAAATAAACACAGTACGCACACTAAGTATAGAGAAGCATAGGCTATAAAGCTACTAACAGCACTATAGACAAACATTACAATAGATTTTGTTACACAGCTACCTATCTCTAAGGACCCTATTATAGGATATAACTATAACTTAATCTTTATTATAGTAGATTAGTTTACCAAATATACTAAGATAATACTATTTTAATATAGTTATACAGCAGAACAACTCACATAAGTGTTTCTTAACAGAATTATCTACTATTATAGTATACCTAAATTAATTATTAGCAATAGAGACAAGCTCTTTACGTTAAA
>JAPEUT010000221.1:0-48325 GCA_027946375.1 Neodidymelliopsis sp. IMI 364377
TTTCAACCCATGTACAAGTAAGACACATAGAACATCCCGTTTAATCGGGATGTTCTATGTGTCTTACTTGTACATGGGTTGAAATGTGAAAAACGCAATATAGTGATCTATATGTTCGCGAAATACTTGTGCATGCAAACGTTGTGGTAAGTCTATGCACGGAATAGTACAAGAGACTCCCATCTACAACTTAGCTTTAGGCTTGCCCTCCTCAGCAAGCGCCTCCTCATAGCAGTCGTCCAAATGCTGTCTAAAGGCCTTCCCAGTCTGCGGGCGCTTAAGCTTGAGTCTACAAAGTATTAGCACAAATCTCATGCGTCGCAACGACAAAACTTACGTAGGTGTGAGAAGCTGGTTATCAATGGTAAACGGCTCAAGGAACAATCGTACCGCCTTAACCTTCTCATAGCTGTTGAACTTGTTCTTGTTGCCCACCTTGGCCAACTCCTTCAGCACTGCCTTTTCAATCCGCTTATCGCTCAGCACGCTCTTCAGCTTCGCAAAGTCGCCCTCCGGGATCGTCTCGCCGAGAACCTTGGACGCGAACTGTGGGAACAGGTCTGGGGCGACGCCGAAGATGGCCACGAGGAATGACTGGTGCGAGTCGCCGTGTACGTAGGCAGAGGCAAGCCAACCGCAGTTGGCGAGGTACACGTTCTCGATGCGCTCTGGAGAGATGTATTCGCCCTGGGCGAGCTTGAGGACGTTCTTCTTGCGGTCAATGATCTTGAAGCGGCCCATCTCGTCGACGAGGCAAATATCGCCCGTGTGGAACCAACCGTCGGCGTCGATTGCCTTGGCAGTCTCTTCAGGGTTGCGGAAGTACTCCTTGAACGTACTGGTTGAGCGGACAAGAAGCTCGCCACGGGGGTATGGCTTGTCTGAAGACAGGTACTCCATGTCGGGGACGTCGGCGAGGCAAACTTCGCAGTTGGGAGTAACGCCACCACAGTTTCCGGATGAAAAGTCACCTTCGTGCTGGATCAGAGAGACGGCGTAGGTCTCAGTCAGACCGTACCCTTGGGTGAAGTTGCTGCCGAAGACGATGCGAAGGAACTGGTGGAGGCTAGGGTCGATAGGAGCGGATCCACTAACAAGGACTCTGCAACGGTCAAGACCAAGGCCACCGGCTACCTTCTTAGCCCAGATGCGATCGTACAGCATGTGAGTGTTGGTAGGGTTGTGCTTGTCGTTGACGGCAGCCAGCTTTGTAGAGACGACGTGCCGCGAGAGAGCGCCCTTGATACCGGATTGTTCGATAGTTGCTTCCTTAATCTTGGAACCGAATCTGTTGTAAAGGCGAGGGACACCGGAGAAGATGGTGGGCCGCAGCACTTGCAGGTCATCGACCAGCTCCGCAATGTTTCCGTGGAAGTAGCCGATTGCTGAACCACCTGCCAGAGCACCGTGCTCACCCAATCGCTGATAGATGTGGGCCAGGGGCAAGAATGAGCAGATGATCTGATCGCTACCAGTACCGAAGAGCACCATAGTTGTACATGTTGCAGCGTGTGCGTTTCGGTGGCTCAGCACAACACCCTTGGGGTTTCCAGTCGTTCCTGAGGTGTAGTTGATAGTGACAGCATCATCTGGGGTGGGTGGGTTCATAGGAAGCGGCTGCTTCTCACCCAAGGCCTCGACGTCGCGGATATAATGGATGGTCACGCCAAGGTCGCTTGCCAACGAGTTCAGGAGATCTCCCTTAGACTCGCCAGGAAGTTCACCAGCAGAAAGAGGATCCAAGACAACAATGATCTTGAGTGTGGGTAGTCGTGGCTTCAGCTTCAACAGCTGTGTGACATGGTTCATGCCGGTGACAACACAAGCAAGCTCTGCATGGTTGATGATGTACTCGGTTGTGTCGGGACCGAGAGTATCGTAGATGGAGACAGAGTAAAGAGCTTGGGACATGCAGGCCAGATCGGTGATCTGCCACTCAGGTCTGTTCTGACACCAGAGTCCGATACCGTACTGCTTGGGAGCTGAGATACCTGCCTGTCTGTGCAGGTGTACCAGTCCTGCGCCAAAGTTCTTGCGACGCTGGGCGACTTCCTCATAACTCTGCCAGACGTATGCGCCAAACTTCTTGGTGACAGGATCATATGGGCGATGGCCAAGGCAGTTGTTCTTGGGGTATCTGGCAACGCTTGCCTCGAAAGCCTCGTGAGGAGTGCTGATCTCGGGAACCAAGCTATCGAGCAATGGCTTGTCCGTGAATCTCCAATGCCGGTAAATGGCACTCTTTCCTTCTGTCTCCGTGCCGGACAGCGGCAGACTGTATGGGTGTCCCTTTGGTGGTGGGGTGTGTAGCTCTGCCGCGCGCTGGATCTGGGGATCTGTGGTTCCGAACATGGCGACTGGTGATGTTCTATAGCTACAACAATCCAAGACCGAAGAAGCACACGTTTACTCGATATGTGAGTGTGAACTCGAAGTTCCTACTCTACATCGTCTGTTAGCTTCTCTGGCGCTGTGAATGCTGGTGTCGGAGTGTCCGAAAGCACAGACATACCTGGGGTAAATATGCAGCAAGACAACCGTTCACGACAGGCGAATACACCTAGATGACAAAACGAACAGAGATAACGATGCTGGACTGATGCGTTGTAATCGCAGATACAAAGCTGTGAGGAGGTTGAGGATGCACCGGACGTCGAAGATGAACCCACATTCCCATTCTCAAACGTACCGAGGCACGCTGGGGTCGCCTAACTACCGCTTAACTGTTACTAGGGCCAAGCTGCTTGAGCTTTGGACTCGGGCAACGCGATGCATTTTGGGCAACTCTGCGCCGAGCAAAAACTGGGGACTCCGGATCCTCCGCTTTCCTGGAGACGCCAATCTCTTGTCGTCCACCATCACGGGCGCGTTGCTGTCAACTAAACAATGCCACTTTGGCGTCATCGCTGGCTGGTAAGTAACTTTCTCAAACTTTGCAAGCTCACATGCAAAACGCAAGCGTGGCGTCACATGTCGATCGGAGGACCACGCGGACGCGATGCATGCAGCGGGAGTAACCAGCGTTGGCGATTGGGTGATTGGCTGGCTGTTCTGGGTCATGGGTTGTTTTCGCCTCGGCATCTCCACGCCAAGAGATTGCGCACCGAACGGCTTTCAACACTGTCTGAACTTTCCTCATCGAGTAGGTTCAAGTTCGTATGACGGTACGAAGTATCGAAGTTCCGAATACTGGGCTGCAGCTTGTCCACAGCGCAACACCGCAGACACCACAAACCGCTTTACTCGTCGATAAGGCAACAATTTACTGCGCTTCGAGTGTCAATACCGACACAATAACGGTGCAGCGTCCAAGAACGAAGGCTTATTGACTTGGTGTCGGTCTAAAGTCACCGCTCGGAATGGCTTGACTTTCGTACAGGATAGTGTAAAGCCAACTATACCCACACATTACCTCTACATCTCCGAACTCGATAATTGCACGCTATGTACGGCTCAGGCCAACAGTGTTAATCAGGACCTACCGTTCGTTGCACAGACTTACCACCGTTGAAAGTAAACTCGTATCGTGGCAACCACACGCGCGGAAAAAACAAATTGTAGTAGACAAAAGAACCCCAACAAGTCAATCTAAATATGCATGATGTGGCGTTCGCAGCAAGAGCTCGCTCTAAAGCACGCAGTCCTTTGGCTATCGCTCATACCTTGAAAGACAACGGAAGGTGTCGGGTTCACTGCTACGATCCTGACAGGAAGAATACTAGTAGGCATCATCGTAACCAAGAACTAACAATATCACCATAGCGACATGAGTTGAAGGTGGAGATTGATCTCCTGCTGTGATACCGAATGCCTGCAACGCCACCTTTTCGACGTTTCACAGGACCATATTCCCAAAACATGAGGATGGCAGTTACTTTGTTTTCTCCGATCTCAAAGAGAATTTTACACCCTTCAGTACCCATTTGCCATATCAACGACTCGAATGACTCCAGACGTTCCCACTCGAAACCCGCTCCGACGTACAAGATATGCATGTCGCTGCCAGAGATGCTCCCCGGTCCTCGATACTTGTCATTGTCGGTACGCTGGTCTCGGTCGCGCTGTTCACCTTCTCGCTCAGACTCTACACTCGTGGAAGACTCCAACGCAGCCTCGGTACTGATGATTGGCTTCTTCTAACAGCAACTGTGAGCCAGATAGCCACCACAGTCCGCAACAAATTGCTAACCCAACACCCAGCTCTGGACTATCGGAGTTCTTGTAGTTGCCGTTCTGCTGAACGGAGAGCTAGAAAAGCAAACATGGCCTACTACAGAGGATGTAGATCTACGAACATCGATCCTAGTGATGATCTACAGCTTGTTCTATATCCTGGGCATTGGTTTCGTCAAGCTCTCAGCTGCAATATCTGTGCTGAGGCTAACAACTCACAACTGGTATCGACACACCATAGTAGGATTCACATGTAAGATTCAAAGATGTCTTCGAATAAGTCGCTGCTAAATCTTGAAAGGTCTCACAACTGTGCTTATGGTCTTCTGGTTTGGATCTGTTCTGCTGTTCTGCGGACCTGTCACTGTCAGTTGGAGCGTCACTAACAGACCCGAAGCCATATGCAGATTACTCAGTTTTGTGAACAGCACATTGGACTCGACTACAACTGTATTGACGGTCTTCTTCCCTGTGCCTATAATCACAAGTTGGAGATCAAGCCTTCCCGCCGCATTGTCTTTGATCATAGTCCTTGTTTTTGCTCTCGGGGCTGGGGCCGCAGCAATCATTCGAACTTCTCTATGGTACAATGCATGGGAGAGGAACGACTCCAACAGCCAACTAACGTCAATCATGCTTTGGTCTGCCATTGAACTTACGACGGGTCTGATAGCAGTTTCCTTGTCTGGGCTCAAGCCCTTGGTTTCTAAATGGTTCGACTGCACCAGAGGTTTTTGCCGCAGCAAAAACATCTCCAGTCCATCGAACGCGCCTCGATACGCTTCGCATACATATGGCTCAACACAGACCGTCATACATCGGCCTAGCGCTCCGCACCTTCTTAGCCTACGCTTCCACGACGATGAATCCAATCTCGACTTCGATATTGAAACGCCGAACACACGCACCCGCACGCAGACGCTACGGTCTCGAGGCACGCACAGTCGCAACGTATCGGATTGGTCGCAGTTCTCAGGGTTCACGTACTACACCACTACCGCCAACTCAATCCACGAAGCGACTCCACGTAGATCACGTATAGTCAGTATGAACGAGATGGAATTGAGGACCAGAACAATCGGGATTGGTAGACCAGATGCTCAACATGCAAATATTGGGGTCGCTGTGACAACGCTGCACGACAAGCCTGTCCGAGACTCGGGGGCTGGTGAGGAGATGGCGGAGCTTGCGAGGTTATTCGCAGACAATAGCAAGGATTGGGGTACGGAGAGGTCTCGCAGTGTGCGCACAAGCGTGACGACAGATGGAACCTGTGCGAGTCGTCATAAGCACGACTTCACGAGAGATGGGTGAGGACGTGTGCATTCACATTGTGTACATACATATTTAGATTGTCAATATCCTATGTCGGCATTATGTAGGTTGAGGAACGCTTGCCGTCAAAATAGTCAATAAGTCATGCTTGGATATTTTTCTAAAACTGGCTACAGCCTTGCTACCGAACCCGCTGAGAGTGATGCAGATGAACAGATCTGGAGGTTTCCCAGGGAAAGGAAGAAGAGTACCTGCGACTTATGAAAATTTCAGTTCAAAACACTCAACGCTGCAGGGGGTATATCGCAAAAATCTTGGACGCCGCAATGCGATCTTGCCATTTCACCTAGTTAGTATCTTCTTGTTGTTTTCGTAGCCGTGGGTCACGATCTGCCTCGTAAAAGTTGCGTGGCCTGCTTGCACTATCTCTCCGTTCCGCATCCAAATTTGTTCCATCCGTAGTTGCATCAGCACTAGACCGTCGAATACTCAACTCGGCAAGAGAAATGGTCTTCCTCTTCTTCGGCGCTTCACCATCAGATGCTTCATTTGTTGGCTCAGAACGTCTCCGTTTGTCTTGGCGTGAATGGTCCAGTCGTGGCCTTACGTCCCCTTCTTCTGTTTGTACACTTCCGTACTTCGTCTGCAACAACTCAAGAGTGATTGTATACGCGTCTTTCGCACTTTCACCTCGAGCTTCTGCCGCGTTCCTCATGTCCTCCCAGATCTTCTCTTCGGCCTTGACTGAATCCTGTAGCTCCTTGTAGAGAGCTGTTACCTCTCCATCTGATGAAACCTGCGGCTCGCCAGGTACAGCCTTGTGCAGCCCGCCGAGCGGTAGAAGGGCGATCTCTCCGCCAGGTGCGCTCGCAAATTTGTAGTGCGGATTCTGTGAGACAGTTCCGGGACCTGCTACATGTGTATACAGACCAATGCCGCGAGCTGATGGAGTGCAGTATAGAGGTACAGGCGTTGAGCAGAACTTGATTATGTCATTGTTGATACGGGCTTTGTTTGCGGCTTGAGCATCGGGAGGGAGCGCATCATTGCTCATGGTGGAAGCTTTGGTAAGCTATGTACAACAGCCCCGCGGAGAGTAGTAAGTCGCGTCGTCGCGTGGGGCAGGAACTACCCGCGCCGGGTACGCGCTAGGATCGATCGACATCACAGCGTCATCACAAAATCATACGCTTGCTGTTCACTCCACAGTGGGAGAAATGAAACCCAACTGACCGTTACACTGACATCAGCACGACTGCTATTGGACGTGCGCGTCATGATGGAGAGATGTAGGATCTTCTTGGCATATGCCAGATGTGCTAGGGTCCAGTGAGATCCAGACATCATGCCTTCCTGTGAAATTATAAACCGACCTGCACCTCCTCCCAGCTATGCAATCTTCGAAGCTCCTTAGACCTGCTCTCTCCCTGCGAAGTAACGCTACCAAGCCTCAACATCTTCGAGCTTTCGCAACTCGACTGTCTGCTAGACCCTACTCCACTGAGAACACCGACCGTTTAAAAGGTCCCGTAACACAGAAATCCTCAATACCCGGTATGGAGGCCATTAAAAACACCATCTCCGAGAATCTCGGCAAGATCATCCCTGGAAACGAGATGGCATCGCCAGAAAACCAGTTCTCCCTCGATGCAGTCCCAGATCTGACCGGCAAGGTCGCCGTTGTGACTGGAGGTTCAGAAGGTATTGGCTACGGTGCCACACATACTCTGCTCTCCAAAAACATCAAGAAGCTCTTTATTCTCTCCATGTCCGATGATATCGCCTCAGACGCCATCAATGCCATCAAGGAAGAGATGGGCGAAGACAAGGCCAGCCGCGTAGAGTGGATCAAGTGCGATCTCTCTGACTGGGAACAGACCGGCCGCACAGCATTTGACATTGCCGGAAAGACCGACAGAATTGACATTCTCATCAATAACGCCGCGCGTGGAATCATGACATACCAACTCGCCAAGAACGGCATCGACCTGCACATGGCTATCAACCACTTCGGCCACGTCGTACTCACATCTCATCTTCTCCCCATCCTCAAGGAAACCGCAAAGAAGGGCGACAAGGTTCGCATCGTATGCACATCCTCCAACCTGCACGAGCAAACACCCAGCGACACACAATTCGCCAGCGTCGATGAGCTCAACACCGACCTCGGCGCTCAGCCCCAGTATGGTCGCTCCAAGCTTGCAGCGCTCCTTTACGCAAAGTATCTGTCTCGCCATCTGACTACCCAGCACCCCAACATCCTCGTCAACGCCATCCACCCCGGCATCGTCGAGACAAGGCAATCAACCGAGCACATCCACGAGGCGTTCCCTCTTGGCGGGTATGCCATGAGTGTCGGCCTTGCGCCGTTCAAGAAGACGCAGTTTGAGGGTGCAGTGTCGACTATGTACGCTGCGACCATGACAGAGAAGAGCGGCCAGTACATTTGCCCGCCCGCAACTATTGAGAAGGGCAGTGACAAGGCGAACGATCCCGAGTTGGCTGAGAGGTTAATGGACCTTACGCTGAAGGTTGTCAAGGAGAAGACCAAGAGTCAGAGTGCGGATAAGGGATGTCCGTTCAAGGCGAGCTAGAGTATAGACGCTTAATTATAGCTGAAAATAAAGTAACCTTCTTCTAAAATTGTACTCACGATACCATGCCGTACCATCTGAGGTTTGATCATTTTCATTCGTCATGTATATGAATGGGCTTCTACAGGTTCAGTGTTGCTGGTGCAGCAAAGCTGTACATGTCTAAAGAAGCTTTGTAGTGACAGTAAAATAGAACGCAAGAATTAAAACAATCGTAGAGAGGACTGCAAATATCCAATCCTCGCAAGGGTAACATCATAGACCCAACGCATGCCCCAATGTCTTGTAACGACTGGTTAGAAGCCACAAGTTCGTCTCAAGCATAGAACAAAAGAGAAATAAGGCCAAAGCCGGCGACAGAGATCATTTGCCGATACAGCTAGGCCTTGGCAAGCCCGATGGTCTGTTTGGGAGTTAGTTTGTCTGATAACACAAAAAGTGCAGCACCAAACTTACTTGATCACCATGATACAGAGCTCAAAGCACCACCGGCTGTCAACCAGACCGTACCACCTGCTTGAGCCGAAGCTTAACGCCATAGCTAAGGAACTTGATGCGGAGGGTTCGCTGCTGCCGACGTTTACGCTTGGAAACAGTGGTCGAACCCTTCAGGACGATCGTGACACGTACAGAGCGCAGGTTTGGTAGGATGTTGTTCTGCTCGATGGATTCTACCAACTGTGACAGAGTGGCAATGACGGAGGCCTCCTCGCACTCGCGGAGAGTGAGTGCTTGGAGAGAAGGTGCGAGCGACGAGAGGATATCGAACGCGTCCAGCTCAAGGCTTGCACCATACTCAGCACGGCACATCAATTGGTGGGGTGCCACAAGCCTCCAGTCGAGCGTGAGTGACTCCAGAACCAGAAATCTAACAAGCGAACCCACGTGGTTGCACTGAAAATTCTCTAGAATAACGCCCGAATTGTGAATCGTAAGGTGCTTAAGCGCACGAGTGGGAAGTTCGCGGAGCAGTAGGTAGAGATGATGATAACTAAAGTGGTTCAACTCTGTCGTCCAGTGGGAAGCGCCGAGGGAGTACTCGAATGTCTCCAGATTAGCACAGGCCTTGATCATGCGCGTGATAGCGGCCACTGATCCCCAGCACTCAGTGAGGCGGAGTGACGTGATCGAAAGTTGGTTGGAGAACGAGAAGTGTTGCAAGAACTTTGGGGTGATGGACATATCCGAGAACTCCAGAGTCATGAGGTTTCGCTCGGAAATAAGGCAGCAGCAAAGCTTGGACAGCCTGCTGTTAGTGATGGCGTACAATTTGAGATGGCGGAGCATCTCCAGCATGTTACTGCCGCTCAAGTCCCAGGGAAGAACGCTCAGTGAACCTCCCAGCTCGAGAGTGGTGATGTGACGCATCGTGTGGAGGAGCAAGCGTAGGGAAGCATCGGCTAGTCGCGTGCTGAATCTATGTCGCCAGGTGTCGGTGTTGTAACGAGATTTGTTCGAAAGGCGGCTCATCACTGATTCAAATTTGAACATGTTACTGCGACTGATCGGAGATCTGCGCGTCGCACCTTCTCGATCGTCAAAACAAACCTTGAGGGTTTCGTATCTGGAAGCTTGAAGAACCACGTTATCACTGATGGTATCCCAGTAGCCCTGGGGATCGACTTCAAGATCTACTGTAGTCGAGTTGTTTGCGAGTTGATGCAGGTTCTCTAGCACATCTTCAATGTAGTCTGTATATCCTGCAGACAGATCCAAGATGCGGCTGGCATTAAGCACCTCGAGAGCACAGCTATGAAGGTGTTGAGACGCATGAGCAAGCGTTTGGAGAGCAGAGTGGTCGTCGATTAGGTACTTGAAAACGTTGAGCTGGAGCTCGTGTGGGAGCTGTTCCAGACTCATCTTGACGAGAGTCGCGAGCGGACTGTGAGATAGTCCTTAAGACGACTTGGTCTTAGTTAAGTAAATTAGAACGCGCAATGGGATGAACTCGCTCGACGCAAAGCCTTGTTGCTAGTAGTACCGGGATGTTGTAAAGCTCTAAGGGGCTGTCTAGCAAAACAGGGAGAGCTTGGACTGAGCCCGTAAGTTATTGAACAGACACACAGTTGCAACGCGACTTACACTAGCTCACTTTGTTGCGCCAAAATCTCAGGACGCGATGCTGAGTATGCGCGGCTGTCGGTTGAGTACAGTGGAGGGGGGGAAGAAGGAAGGCGCGGATGGTGGACACGCATCTTATAGACGCCAGTGAAGCCATCTACCATCCGGCTAGCCCCACAGCAGTGACTTCTAGTGGGATACGCAGCACCAGGGAAAGCAATATTCTAGCGGCTCATAAGCAGCATAGGTAGCAGACCACCTATATAACGGGGCCGCTCCCGCAGCAGGTGCCTGGGCAGTGTACACACTATGGGTATCCTCAGTCTTCACCGTAACTCCTTCCTGGGAAAGGTTGTCGCCTAAGTCAGATACATCCTCGCCCACAAGCGGGTTCAGAATAACGGTGGGTCTGTTTGGGGAAGAACTATAGCAAACATTTTCACAGGGTATAATTAGGCAACAGTATGTTCTTGAGAGCTGAAGTGTCTTCAACTGGATACGTGTGTTCTAAGATATTGAAGGCGCTTCTTGCTCCGGTTACGAATCAAAGTCTCTCCAGTTCCTCCTACGCTCCTGCCAAAATGCCTAACCCTCAACTAAGCCTCAGCATCCAGGGAGGTGGTAGCTGCAGGAAAGCCTCACATAGTAGTGGATCTTCGTGGTAGCATTTCTTGTCCTGGTAGATATAGAACCACTAATTGTCGTACTCTCAGGCTGCATCTGACTCAAGCTTCTGAACAGCTTCACTGAATATCCCTTTTAAGTGCATGGGGTGTGGGCGAAATGCTCGACAACATCGTGAATGTCTTGTTGCTGGGGTTGCTTTCCGAAAGAGGTACTGCTCAAATCTATTCGAATGTACTGAAAGTGAGGATGTTACCTTGTAGCCAAACGACAGGAAACGTCATCTTCGTGGATAGTACATGGCGGCTTTAGGACGCTTAATGCGGTTTGCTCTCGTAGCTTCTCCAGAAAGCCACTAAATGTCGATAGTCCTGGGCATATGACTACGCGGTGGGTACCTTGGGACTCTCGCCTAAACACGTCGTACCTGTGATCTGAATGTGCGTTCAAGACTCCGTCGAGATACATCAGGCATGTTTTTTCTTATAGTCGACGAGTAAGGGCCACTGGGCTACAGGTAGCACGGAACTGTTAGTTGACGTCAGCTTCTGCATAATGGATCATTGCAGCCAAGGTTTTCATCAGCCAGAAATTAATCGTTGATTCTGAGAAGGTCTCTTGTAGGATTCAGAGGCGAGTGAAATACATGCCAGAGAATGAGGACAATATGCGGTCTGAAGCCGAGTGGCCGCCGCGGGGAAATTAACCCAAAGAGACATATGAGGGGCAGACTTAGATAGAGAGTCGCATTGAACTCACTAGAAAGTATAATTGATCCTATGCCTATACGCCGACGCTATGCACCTACCATCCAAACACCACCCAGCTTGATTTAATCCAAATTCCTCGGAAACTCATCCTCAAGCCCAATCGTAACCTTGACATTCATACTGCCGAGCTCCTGAATGAGCAACTTAGCTGCATATGGCATCGTAATACGTCGAACAGCTTTCTCGCTCTCGCAGAGCTTGCAGTAGCCGGAGTAACCCATTTGGCCGCCTGAGAGATACGTTAGCAAGCAACCCAAGGATGATGACAGACTCGTTGGAACTTACACTTCTCGCAAACATCCACATCGTGCGCATCCGAACTGATCATCAAACGTTCAAGCAAAAGTTGACTGGCGCCGTACGCGATCAAGCAATCTCGCTCCATTTCTCCGAGACGCAGACCACCGCTTCTCGCCCTACCTTCGGTCGGCTGTCTTGTAAGAATGGCCCTTGGTCCTCGTGCACGGGAGTGCATCTTGTCTTGTACCATGTGCTTGAGCTTTTGGTAGTAGATAGGACCAAAGAATGTGTAGAACTGATGTGCCTCTCCAGTAATACCAGACGTCAAGTAATCCTTGCCGGTGTATGAAAAGCCGTTCGAGACCAGGATCTCAGACATATCCTCGACCTTGGATCCGCCGAACGCAGTTCCATATTCCAAAGTACCGTTCAGAACACCGGCTTTTCCAGACAGCAGTTCCATCATCTTACCGACTGTCATACGTGACGGGAAACCGTGGGGGTTCATGATGATGTCGGGGCAGATACCTGCGTCGTTGAAAGGCATGTCCTCTTGTTGGACGATCAGACCAGTTGTACCCTTTTGACCGTGACGAGAGGAGAATTTGTCGCCGAGTTCTGGGCGGCGGGTTTGGCGCATAAGGAGTTTGATCAGGGTGGTTCCGGCTTCGTTCTCGGTGATGCAGGCTTTGTCAATATAACTGCAATCGGGCAGCTTGTAGCGCTCAGGTTTGTCCTTGTACTGATTAGAGGCCGGACCAGCGGTGTCGGTTGGTATCGATTTGAGGAGGTAGGCGTCACCGGCTTCGAGACGAGCGCCGACTTGAGCAATACCATCAGCACCGATGGCTTGATGCTCTTGCTTGTTAGTGTCAAGGGCACCAGCATTGATGCGGTCGGATGTGCCGTTGGCGTATGTCTTGAGCGGCGTGACATGTTTCTTCATGACCTGGCATCGCCCGAAGCCACGGTCACAAGAAGCTTTGTTGAGAATGAGGGCATCTTCAATATCGTAACCGGAGTAGGACATGACTGCAACGGTGGCATTCTGACCGGCTGGAAGCTTATCATACTTTGTTAGTTCAATGGTCCGTGTCTTGACCATGGGTTGTTGCGGGTAGACCATCAGGTAGAGTAATGTGTCTATCCTGTTGAACTGGTTGTATGCGATGGCTCCAATAGCTTGCTTACCCATGGCACATTGGTAGGTGTTACGGGGCGACTGATTGTGATGCGGGTAGGGAATGAGACCAGCAACAGCTCCGAGAATAGTGAATGGCTCGATCTCGAGATGAGTGGTGTGTTGGTTGATGTCCTTCTCAGACAGTGCGATATTTGTATCGTTCTCTTCGTTGGTATCCAGGTACTCCACAAGACCCCTTGTGAGGAAATCCTCAAATTCCATGGTGCCCTTTCGCAGAGCCTTCAGGTATCGAGATGTGACCTTGGATCGTTCGTTCTCCACAATAATCATTGGTCGACAAATACGACCTTCGTCTGTAGCGATGTGAACCTCACAATGATCGTGGTCGATGTGGATGCTCGTAAACTCCGAGATACGACCCATTCGTCTCAACTTTCGGAAACTGTTCAGGAACCGCTTGGGCGTATCTGTGACAGCAATCGGGGTACCATTCAAGCAAACTGAGTAGACACCTTCAGCGTGAATCTCCTCTCCTGTCTGCGAGCAAATGTCTTCCGCCCCCAGTAAGAACACAATCTTTCGAACTGGCCCCTCATCGTCTTCGGTCGTAATATGCGTCATCAACGCCAAGTTCTTGACAAGTCCACAAGCTTCTCCTTCAGGTGTATCAGAAGTACACAGCATACCGAATTGACTCGGCTGCAGCGCACGAGGTCCGGACACCTTTCTTGTCTTTTCGAATTGCGAGCTGATTCTCGTCATCATACCCAGCGCAGCAATGTAACTCAGTCGACTGAGAACGTGTGTAACTCCTGCCCTTTCCATCTTGAAACGTTTCAAACTCCAGTTACCGGTAGCAATGGCACGCTCGATACCCATGGTAATATGATTCTTGTGCACACTGAAATGCGAGAAGGCATCAAACTCCTGGGCGCGGTTCTGCTTCTTGAGGACTTTGTCAATGCTGAGCTTGAAGTCATGGTTGAAGCGCTTGAAGTGGTCTTCGAACAAGAGGGACAACATCTGCCCAGACAATTCGAGACGCTTGTTACCAACATAATCACGATCGTCGACGAGCTTAGGATCCTGCATTGCCATGAGCACTCTGCGTGCCATTAATGCAACGTAGAGAGCCTTCGGGCGGTAGTTTGTTCCTAATACTGGAACGTGCGGCAGAATGACATTAGACAGGCATTCAATCGCCTCCAGATGGTAGTTTCGCATACGCGACGCTCCAAGAGGCTTCTTGGTAAGTCGAACGCGGTGTCCAATATACTCCAGAGCCTTCTCTTGAGTGTGAATTCCTTCTCTTGCACAAGCCTCGAAATTAATGGCAAAACTGTCCTGGTATGCGCTGTCGTCACCGGCAACCATGAGCAGGATCTCTTTGTCGGAGTGCACTCCCAGTGCTTTGAGCGCAAAAACAATGGGCACCTCCTCCGAAAGGGTGTTATGTCGCAGGAACATAAGTCCCTTCTTTTGGATGACATACGTCTTCGTGCGTCGCTCGTGGGTCGAACTTGTAACGCTGGCTTGCATGATGCCCTTAGCACTCTCAACAATAACACGGTTCTTGTTCAGCTGCTCTTGTACCAGAATAACCTTCTCTTGCCCACGCGTAATGAAGTAGCCTCCCGGGTCCAGCGGACATTCCTCCATAACCGCCATCTCGCGGTCGTTCTTTGCAGCCAGAACGCACTTGTTACTCTTCAGCATAATGGGCATTCTCCCGATTTTGATTCCAGTCCGCTTGACCTTCGCATTGCCCCTTGTGTACACAATATCCACCACAATAGGCGCGGCGTAAGTCATGTCTCTCAGTCGGCATTCATTCGGCGTGATGGTGCTGCGGTGGTGTTCGAGATCATCTTCCTCCTGGCGATTGGGTGAAAGAACGCGAATGTCGGTGTATTCGAGGAGGAACTTGGGATCGAAGTCACTGCGTACAAAGCGATTGGCCTTAATAATCTTCTTGAGCTCGACATCGACAAAGTGGTTGTACGAGTCGACGTGCTGCTTGACCAGACCCTTGACCTTTAAGAAAGCAGGCAGCAGGTTCCACTTGTCGCGGGCAGTGTTTATGGGCTCGTCGAGGCGCTTGCCGTAGTAGAAGGGCTCGAGGAGGGCGGCGAACTCGTCTTTGGCGGCCGTGTTCAGTGGCGCTTTGCGTTTGCGCGTCGCTTCGGCGGACATGGAGGCGTTGGGGTTCAGGTCTGCTGGTGGCTGTCCTTCTGCGGCGATCCCATCAACACCAACCGGTCCTCCATCGTTCCCGTTGACATCCTGAACACTGCCATCTGCTGCTGGCTCTTTCGCCCTCGCTGCCCCGCGCGGGGGAGCTCTGGGGTTGACTTTTGGCGCTTCCTGTATGCACGTTAGGCCTTGCACTCCTCTCCCTCTGCACGCCGTCCCATACCTTCTTGCCCACCATTTCTGCGACCGCAAACTGGAAGACCTCGGTCGAGTATGACGGCGGCGTCGTTGGAAATATTTTAGCGTCGCGGTAGCTGCGAGTCACTCGCAGGGATAAGGTGTGGAGTCGTGTTGGCCAATCGTCATTGGCGGAAATCCGCCAGCAGCCCCATCGAGACGTGATGGTGGGTGACCATCGCTCTTAGCCATCACCGCTGGCAGGTAAGAGTCGAAGGAGAGAACGCTCAGAGTCGGTTCTCGGAGTATATGTGTCATTTTAAAAGATGCTGCAAATGCCCAGACACCCGCTATATGCTACCAAACGAACGACATATACAAGAGCCCTTTCTCAAGCACATCCTACACAAAACACAGCACTACCAGTACCACTGCATCTACGCTATGGAGCTCATCGAGCCCAGTCACTAGCATGTGATCAGTACTAGAAAGCAGCACCTCCAACCTCTGTTTCGCCATTGAGGTTCCTTAGAGAGCCCTCTGCCAGATCGACACGTAGCTGTGCCGTCTCAGCATCTCTCTCCAGCCCATCCCACTCTCTTAGCTTTGCCCTCTTCGCATCCTCCTTCTTATCGATCATCTCGCGTAGCTTTCGTGCCTCCTCTTCAAGTCTCAAGATCTTGCTCTTATCGTACACCTCGGGCGCTTTCTGCCCCCCTGGAATTTCTTTCGGCAAATCTGCGAGATGATCACGAAATCGCATTGTGCGTGGATATGTCGTTGCTGTCGAGTTGCTAGAGCCGCGGAAAGTAGCAGAGAAGCTTGAAGGTCCGCTGGTAGAGCCGCGAGGGCCAGACGGAGGACCGTCATGGAAGCCGCCACGGAAGCCGCCACCACCACGAGGGCCAGCGCCCCAGGACCCACGGCGCGGAGGGCCAGAGAAGTCGCGTGGTGAGTCATACGGGTAACCTCCCCGTCCTCCGCCTCGAGGCCTAGTAGGTGCACTTAGTGCAGGATTTCCTCCTCGTGGCCCGGCTGGTGGAGCGGACGGAGCCAAGCTCGCAGGTCCAACAGGGGGAGAGATGGCAGGCGAAGGGTAGCTGCGGCTCGAAGGTCCTGTGGGTGGTGCTCGAGCAAAATCGCCATCTCCGTTGCGGCGGGCAGACGAAGGCCCAGTAGGCGGCGCAAATTCCCTTTCTCTGTCACCACGCGGCCCCCTCGGTGGACTGGCATCTCTTCGTCGTGGGGGACTTCTATCCCGCATAGGACTGTTGTCTCTACGCCGAGGAGGCGACCGCTCCCTCTCACGCTCGCGAAAGGTCTCACGAGGCGCTCTGCTCGTCTCCCGTTCACGGAAGGGCGACCTGGGTGCGGACACAGGCTCTCTGATTGGCCTGTCATCGACAAGAGCAGCCCTACTAGGGTGGACTACAGGTCGCGGAGAGGATCTCCGCGACGTTGCGGCAGATTGAACACCTGACGCCTCGTTGGACGTGTATGCAGGCCTAGCTGAAGGGGACCTGCGGCTCCGCCAGGTGTCTGCAGTATATGGATCGGGGCGGTCGCGTCTGGGCGAGGGTGATCTGCGTCGAAAGTCGCGGTTATCACGGGGTGGTGGTGAGTTGCGTCGCGGACTGCACCATGTTAGCTAGCGTCATAACCTCAAAGCTACCCTCAGCTGACCTGTTGATGCGCGAGCGCGGTTCGTCGTACCGGCTTGCACGTACAGGCGAACGCACTCCTCTGCTTCTGGCTGGCGAAACCTCACGGGTCCTCAGTGGCGGTGACCGATCGCGCGGTCGCGGCGAGCGTGTGTACGAATCATACCCGTCCCTTCTTGGTGATCTTGCGCGATCGTTCCTAAAGTCGTCACGTCTTGGGGAGAAGTTGCGGCGCGGTGGTGAGCGTGGTCTTGCCCTCCAGTTGTCGTCCCGACGCGGGCTGCGTGATCTTCTTCTAAAAACAGGCGAGCGGCTTCGAGGTCGAGATGGGCGGCTGTTGCCTCCAGGTGTGTATGTGTCAGCTGAAGCAAGTCCCCGGCGGGGCGGTGAGCCACGGCGTGGAGGAGGAGAGCTGCGACGGGGCGGCGATCGATTCGCGCGGTAGCTATCTACACGAGGTCCAGGAGAGCGACTTCGGGGACGAGGTGAACGTGGTCTATACGTATTCGAGTATCGGTCGTCTCTGCGTCGCTTGTAAGCTACTGTCTCAAGTGTGCATTTTGCGTGCACTGCATAGTGGATATGCTTTGTTGGCGCGCATACGATGGTGTCGGCTTGACAAACCTTCGATCCCGATCTCTCTCGCGGTCTCGATCCATTGTCGCGAAATCTTCTGGAAGTCTGACGGTAGGTTGTGTTGTGAAATATATCAGGCGAAATAGTGCTAGTATGCAAAACTTGGTACTGTCAGGGTGTTGGCAGCTGGTGTTGGTCGGCGGTCGACGTGTGCAATGAAAGTTGAAAGTTCGGCCAAGACCTGGACACGCGAACACGTCCTGCGTCACGTGGAGTACGCCAAACGCAAGCTTCAAGCCGCCATTAGCTCCGACATGAAAGTAGTCGTTTCTGTACCTTCTTGTATCTTTCTTGGCGAATCGTTGGTAGTCAGTAGTTGTGTGGTCGAGAGTTCGCCGGTAGATTGGTGGTGCAGCATGAACGTCAGAACAGCTTGTCCGCCCTTACGAATCCAGTCTCAATGTATGCTTCAACAAGTCGTATTACGCGGTTCTTCGAACCTTCATGTGGAGCGTGCCAGATGCTCCTGATCTTGTCCTGTGGATCGCACCCTCCATCAGGTTCCACCTTCTTTACGATGTCGATATTCTTGAATTGTCCCTTCATCACAGTAAGTCTTCTTATACCTCAATTTGTAATAATCCGGAGGACTTCTTGTGCTCAATTATGTTCATTCTGCGCGACCTTCGAAGTCGCTGCGTACAACGCCATATCCCAATGCTGGCAATCGTTCTTCAGAGCCCTTGAGTATCCTTAACGCCTGCTCGACTTTGAGCTGTCCAATTGTCAAGCCACAATTCTTTTATACAGAGATCCTTCTCTTCTTTCAGCGCTTGTTGCCACGTTCCGATTCCCTCTTGACCCTTTTCCTGCTTTCCGATGCTATCATATCGGCAAGATCATCTTGATCAATACTCTGCCACTGGCCTGCAGCCTCGGCTCGTTGTCTAGACTCGTACTCCTTCTTCAATGCATCCTTGTCCAACTTGTCACTATCCGCTAGTTGATCCACGTCCACAGAGATGTCGACATCTCCAGCTTTACGCTTTCTCTGTGCTGCGCCAAGCTGGTCCCTCCTCGCTGCGTCAAGATCGTAAGCGTGCTCGCCGCCGAAGAACCCGGTGGCCGAGATGTTCTTCTCAGGCAGGACTTGGTACGCGCTACGCGGTGCACCTGGCTCTTCAGTCTCGATTCCCTTGCGCTGCTTACGAAGGGTAAACTCCCCACCAATGCTTTCTGTACCGCCGATCTCAGAAGGCATCGCCGACGCGGCGCCGGTCATTGAAGTTTGAATGCCACTTGTGTCCTCCTCACCATCCTCCTCTTCTTCATCCTCTTCCTCGTCTTCATCGCTTTCTTCGTCCTCGCTCTCTCCTTCAGCTCGCAGCACTCCCCATGTTGTGCGCTCCACAGGCTCACCGTCGTGTGTAGGCTGCTGCTGCTCCTCGAGGATGCTAGTACCGTACAGGTCACCACCAAACAGTGGTCTGCCGGCATCGTCTGTTGGTGGCTTACCCCACTGACCAGGCTGGAATCCCCAGGAAGCACCTGGAGGGATGGGCGCGTTCACACCAGGTATGCGCATATTGGGATATGAAGGAGATGGACCAACACGTTGCATGCTGATGAGCCAAGGAGGTGGATGGCCGGGTGCCATGCCGAGAGCTTCCCTAAGCTCTTCGCTTAACTCACCAGGCTTGAGATTGACAAGGTTTGTCTCAAATTCCTTGCCCTCGTAGTACACCTCGCCATACCGTGTCAATTCGGGCTTGGTCTGTCGTCGGAAGAAAGCGTCGTAGAGTTTCGAGTAATCAATGTCGAGTTTGCCAAGCTTTCCCTGTACACGTTCCCGCTGTTTTTGCCGCATGGTCATCTCAGCCTGCTTTTCCAGAACCGCATCTCGCATCTCAGCAATACCGGTTTCTTGGATGAATTTTGGCAATGCGAATGGCGGCTTTTCGATACCTCGTTTCGAAGACAGGTATTCCCGCTTCAGGGACCAGTGTGTCGGTACAGGAATAACGTTCTTTGCTCCTTTGATGGCGACCAGTAGTTCGGGGTCTGAAGAAGATACGTCCGTCCATTCTACCAACTCTGGCTTACTTACCAAAGACTTCAACTGAGCAACCGAGAGCTTGCTCATGGCTTTGCGCTGTTTCTTGGAAATCTTCGGTGTGCCATCCTCTTCCTCACTGACATCGTCGTTGTCGCTGTAGTAGATTTCAGGCTTTTCCTCCTTTGTAGCTACCTCTTCTTCTGTTTGCTCTCTAAACTTCTCGAAGATATCCTTGTACTGCTCGAAGAGTGGGTTATCTAGGTCGTATTGGTTCGCGATGTCGTCGACATTGACTAAGTCCGCTGACTTCACCGCCTGTGCATCGTTATTGGTGTCGCTTTCTGGTTCGGCAGATTCGCTCTCACGCGCAGAGTCGCCTGCTTCAGAAGGAGTCTCCTGTTGACCTATTAGTACGGCTACGACAAGCAGGCCTTGGCCTCAAACTTTGGGGAAGCTCACGGAACGTTGCGCCTTCTTCTTCGCACGACGATAGGCGTTTTTGTTCGCCTGCTTTTTCCCCTTTGCAACAGTTGCACCCGACATCGTTGTGGTTGTGGCGTATGCGGAAGGTGTAAAACGTGGGCCTCGAGGCTTGTGTGGCACAGTCGCGCGACACTTTGCAGCGTGTAGGTTGGCGACTGATGACTGTCAATGCAGCACTAAGTATAAAACTGGTGCGCTGCAAGAAGTGGGGTGGCAGTGGTGCACGCGATGGATTAGAAGCAGTTGGTGGAAGTGACGCGAACGGGAAAGATTTGGCTCCGCTTCGGCTTGCGCGACTACTACACGTGACTGTTAACCATCGGCTTGTCGACAACTTGGTTGACACTTCAAGGAAATCCAATTGAGATGCTATTGTGACCCTATTGGATTGTTCGTGCCTTAATGTAAAATGTCTTCAATTGCCCACAACAGTGTATTATTGTTCGTGACTTTCGCTCATACGGTTCTTCCATATTGGCATATTGGTTCATTTCCATTCATCGCCATCACAGCTACTTGTTGAAGTTGGGCCTACCGCACAAGACTCAAGTTCTGTCACTGTCCTCGAATTTCTTCTGCCAGAATCCCCTGAAGTGCTTCTGCTGCCCAATCTCGTTGATCTCTTTGATTTCTTTGGGCGTCAATTTGAACGTTGCAACCCTCAAGTAATCGCTCAGTCTCTGCTCCTTCGATGATGTCGTAATAGGTACAACATCCTGATCAATACACCATCTGAGCGATATTTCCCCAGCGCTGACAGCATACTTCTTCGACAATGCTGCAAAGTAATCGTCAAGAGGTCCTGGCGAAGCTTTTGTAGCTGCAGTGAGTGGACCGTAGGCTGTGGTAGCAATGCCATGCTGCTTGTGCAACGCAAGGAGCTCAGTACGCTGGAGATAAGGATGAAACTCGATCTGGTTGCATGCAGGAACCACCTTTGCAGTCTTCAAAAGAGCATTCAGATGGCTTGGAAGGTAGTTGGAGACACCAATGGACTTGGCCAGGCCCTTGGCTTGTACAGCCTCCATCTGTGCCCAAGCTTTCTGGATGTCTTCCTCGCTCTGAGCAAACCATGGCTGATGGATCAGGTAGCTGTACTTGGTTAGCGGAGATGAACAACAAGTGCAAGGCAAGCCATACAGGTCAACATGGTCTATCTGCAGTTTTCCCAGACTCGTCTTCAATGCGCTCTCAATGTCATGGACGTTCGGAGAGTCGACCTTTGTGACCACGAAGAGCTTCTCGCGTTCTACGTCACTCTCCTTGATACCAGTGCCAAGTTCCTGTTCTGTCTTGTACACTGATTTGGTTTGTTAGCGGGCTTGACAAGACTTCTACTGCCTGAACGGAAACCGAAGATCACATACTCTCTGCTCCATCCAGATGTGTGTATCCTAACTTAGTAGCCATTTTCACGGCGTCGATGATGCTCTGATCAATCTTAGACTCATCGCCAGTCTTGTACCAGGCTGTACCGGTGCCATAACCTAGCATGGGCATCGATGTTCCATCATTGAGCTTCAGGTTTGGGATAGTAAGGTTCAGCTTTGCCATTGTTGTGGTTTGACGTTGATTGTTGGTGGGAGATAGGATCGTAAGTGATTTCAGTTATAACAGGATTGTATATCGATACCAGCAAGTGTCGAAAGACTGGACGATGAGGGATTGGCTCAGATATACGCAATATGCAGCTCAAGTGAAGCCGGCGTTTACATGGCAGCATGGAGAGGCACCGAAAGTGGGGTGGCCACCAAGGTTTACGTCATCGTATTGAAACGGCAAGCACGGCAGCAGCAGCAGCGTTTACGACATCGTGAAAGCTGTTGAGCACAATGCTCTATCAGACCCAGGCAATAATTGTGGTAGCGTCTTTGTTGTTAGCCAAGCAGCGCAAGAAAGTTTGAATTATGTCAGAGAACGCTGTGTCCTTCGCATTCGTGAATATGAACGCCATCTCAACCCAACACGTCCATTTGGTTCCATGTCCGGGGTATTATGAAGGCCTCAGATGAACATCTTGCTGTCTGCCTAAGACTTTGCTGCGCCATTCGTCTTCTAAATCTTCCACATCCTACAATGTTCAGACAAACCACGCAAAGCAGAAGCTTTCATTGCCTCCGCCGACTCCAGACACTGAGTCTATCTTTCGTCTCTGAACTGGCACCTTCTTGGACTCGAAAGAACTGGCCGGCGAGAGCGAACATCAAGCTGGTGCTGTCTCTTGAGTTCACCAATTCTGCAATCTGCAGCCACAGCTCAATTGGAAGTCTCTCTAGTACTTCGGTACGCCCTCTACCAACAGCACGAGATTGAGAATCATCCCGTATTATGCGAATGTAGGTCGATACTGACAATGGAGGTGTCAGACTGTGACGGCGTAACGTGGGGAACAAGGCAAGGACGAATTGCATGGAAGACCCAAAACCGAGGTACTCCCAGATTTCAAGCAAAAGTTCCGCAGGAAGATCGTCAAAAGATGAGGACCCTTGCGGCGGTGGCGGTGGTGGCGGCGGAGGTGGGGGCGGTGCGCCAGCAGCTGAGGCCATGATGGGCAGAAATGAAGACAGTAGCAGCAGACTGATGCGCTAGATGTGCTGTGGCTCGAACAAGTACTCTGGCTGCAGTTTGGCGTGCTTCAGTCCGCATGTGACTTTTTGGGGGCCTCGTCGATAACTGAAAGCAGCCACCGATATATGTAGCCTGAGACAAACCAGGCTCCTACAGCGACGGCTGTTATGTAGATAGCGACCGGTACTAAAGAACGTGGCAGCACGTTGAGAAGGAACGGGTCGAGAACTGAAACACATTAGCTATTTGTTGTGAAAAGATGATACCGCAACACACTGATATCCACATCGACTGGTGATGGATGTTCCATCAAGGAGCGGTTCGTCGAGTAGTATGACGCTGCAGCCTGGATTCGCAAGAACAGGATCGATTGCGCTCCACCCAGCGTCGTTTGCTCCTTCGACGCGTCTTGGTGTCCGTTTGCTGCAAGATTTTCGCTGAAGTTTGCGAGAGATGATATCAGATCTGGGGTATCGAACACTTGAGTCACAGCATAAGTATCGAGCCAGAAGTCAGTGGGTGACTGAGATGTGGTCAGTACATGCAAGTGAAGATGGCGAGAGCGAAGAAGCAGCAAAAAACTCACAGTCGCGGGCCAGCATATGCGAACCTCGTATCTTCGATCCGCTTCCAGGTCACTCAAAAGGTACCAGAAGTCCAGGCCGTGAGGCTTTGGCTCTGAAGGAAACTGCACAGAGAGCCGGGTGGCAAGAACAGGCTCACGGCTTGATATAGAGCGCAGATGCAGGTCGTCTAAGCTGGGGCGAGCATCAGGGAAGGTCACGACGCTGGGCCCAAGGAAAATAGTCTTCTCGACGTTGGCATTCACCGTCCACGCCTGTGACACAATGCAGAGCAAGGCTGCCACGACGCGCATGTTTAGCGGACAATACAAAGCTCAAGAGCAGCGCGGAAGAAGAGCAGTTGCAGACTCTCACGTGAACCGAGATAGGGCCATTGGACAGACGCAAAGCTTCAAAAGAGAGAGTGTCGTCGTGCTGATGGGGTTGTTGTTTGTCACCTGTTTATCGAGGGAAGGCACGGGCCCGTCTCCGTCTCCGCTACCAGCTAGCTCCTTCCCGATAAACACACTAAAACTTCAGGTGCCAACAACACACTCGCTCGACACCGTCCCAACTGCCTCCCCATCCGCAGTCCTCCGTCCAGCACCTTCAGCGCCCGCGAAGAAGGCATCCAGCTACTTCAATTCATATTCTCCCACCCATCCACCATGAGAGAAGTCATCTCCCTCAACGGTATGAAACCCCCACACGCGCACGCGCCCTGACCGCCCCGTCTTGGGCGGGACATCCTGGTGATATGCATCGATACTGACACTGCACGCGTATAGTCGGCCAGGCCGGTTGTCAGATCGCAAACTCGTGCTGGGAGGTACGTCGCCGCCCTGCTGCACGCCGTCTGCACCTCTCCGTCGCCTGCAATGCGAAAAGGAGGGGGCGCCGGCGGCCGCCTTGACCGCCTCTGCGGGATTATGCTAACACACCACCGCAGCTCTACTGCCTCGAGCACGGCATCCAGCCCGACGGCTACCTCACTGAGGAGCGCAAGGCCAAGAACGACGACCATGGCTTCAGCACTTTCTTCTCCGAGACTGGTACGCCTAGCTGCTCGCTGCATTTTGCGCCCCCTCTCTGACACACAATGCAGGTCAGGGCAAGTACGTCCCGCGTACCATCTACGCCGATCTCGAGCCCAACGTCGTCGACGAGGTCCGCACCGGCACCTACCGTTCGCTTTTCCACCCCGAGCACATGATCACCGGCAAGGAGGATGCGTCGAACAACTACGCCCGTGGTCACTACACCGTCGGAAAGGAGCTCATTGACCAGGTCCTCGACAAGGTCCGCCGCGTCGCCGACAACTGCTCTGGTCTGCAAGGTTTCCTCGTCTTCCACTCCTTCGGTGGAGGAACAGGTTCCGGTTTCGGTGCCCTGTTGATGGAGCGTCTGTCCGTTGACTATGGCAAGAAGTGCAAGCTCGAGTTCTGTGTTTACCCTGCGCCGCAGGTCGCCACCTCGGTTGTTGAGCCTTACAACTCTATCCTCACGACCCACACTACCCTCGAGCACTCTGACTGCTCGTTCATGGTAGACAACGAGGCCATCTACGACATCTGCCGCAGGAACCTCGGCATTGAGCGTCCCAACTACGAGAACCTGAACCGCCTCATCGCTCAGGGTATGTACAAGCTCCATAGTCGCTGATACGAAAGCTAACAAACGCACCAGTCGTCTCTTCCATCACTGCCTCGCTCCGATTCGACGGCTCCCTGAACGTCGACCTGAACGAGTTCCAGACCAACCTGGTCCCCTACCCCCGTATCCACTTCCCTCTCGTTGCCTACGCTCCCGTTGTCTCTGCCGCCAAGGCCGCCCACGAGGCCAACTCGGTCATGGAGATCACCAACGCCTGCTTCGAGCCCAACAACCAGATGGTCAAGTGCGATCCTCGCAACGGCAAGTACATGGCCACCTGCCTGCTCTACCGTGGAGATGTCGTCCCCAAGGACACCCACGCTGCCATTGCCCACCTCAAGACCAAGCGCACCATCCAGTTCGTCGACTGGTGCCCCACTGGTTTCAAGATCGGTATCTGCTACCAGCCACCCCAGAACGTCCCCAACGGCGACCTCGCTGGCGTCAACCGCGCCGTCTGCATGTTGTCCAACACCACAGCCATCAGCGAGGCCTGGTCCGCCCTGTCGCACAAGTTCGATCTCATGTACTCCAAGCGCGCTTTCGTCCACTGGTACGTTGGTGAGGGTATGGAGGAGGGTGAATTCTCTGAAGCACGCGAGGATTTGGCAGCGCTCGAAAGAGACTACGAGGAGGTCGCTGCCGACTCTCTTGAGGGCGAGGAGGGTGTCGAGGCCGAGTACTAAGCGTTTCTGTGCTGTGCGCGGGGACGTTGTGCAAAGCAGTGCGGCTCTGCATCGCTACCTTTGGTTGTTCTTGTCGGAGCTTAGCTTTTGATAGCAACACCGCATTTTGGCGAGCAAAGGAGTTTTGAGGGACTGCTAGCTTACATATCAAAGCGTTTTGGGATGGATTATCCTCTTTCTCTGTTACTACTCTCTTACTAATGCATGATAAATTGCTTCAACTCTGTTCTTCTTCGACGTGCTGTATCAACTCGCGTGATGCTACTATTCAATTCGTTCGTACTGTGATAAGTCAAACGCACATCCTCTCCGGTACGAAGAAGCTCGTTTTCATGGACCGAATACCTCCTAAGAACACCAGGAAACTCCAGACGCTCCACGCACGCAACACTGCTACTCTTAATGTTGTTGCTATGTGTTGCTACACAGAGTGGTGCTATACAAGTGGTCGACCAATAAAAACGAGTTTCTTCATATTCTCAAGCTTCAGATCAAGCGTACTCGTCATCCAATTCTTCAATGTCTCTCGCCGCGGCTCTCTTCTCAGCAAGCTCCCTGATCTTCTCCCCAAGCACATCTCTCCCATATCGACTCGCGACCTTGCCAGCAAGGTCCAACATCTTACCGTTAGCATCGCGCATGAGACTGACAATCTCCAACGCCTTCATACCATGGTCTTCTCCAGCCAAGCACTCCAGTCCTAACAGTTGCAGCAGCGCTCGATCAATTGCAACTTCCAGATTCGTGAGGTCTTGTTTCTGTGAAGACGAAGGGCGAGTATGGGACAGAGTGGAGGACAGCTGCGAGTGCAGAGTCGACGACAGTATGAAAGCCTGCTCATGCTCTTGCTGCTTCGACTCTGTCTTCTTCCCCCCGGCTCCAGCATCTTCATCGTCAGACATTTCTTCCACGTCTCCCAATGCTTTGAGCGCTTTCTGTCTGTCCACTGCGCTGGAGAGCGGTATCTCGAACCCAAATTCGCTGAGGTGTGGCACAGGTGCTGACGGGTATTTTTCTTTGCCCTTGATGATCATGCAATGGAATTTCTCGGAGCCGTTGCTGTCCCGTGCGACGCCGACGGGCCAGTAGGATTCTTCTTTTCCGCCCGTAGCGAGGCGCGAGAGGCATTTTGTGTCGAGCATGGGAACCCAGCGGGCTTGTCCGTTTGAGCGCCAATTCAGGAGAGTAAGGAGCACGCCGGAGGAGTCGTAGATGTACGGGTCGCCTGAAGTGGAGAAGAAGACGGAGTCGAGGGTTGTGTTGGGTGGGAGCGCGAGGATGTCAGAGTCTTGGTAGGTGGTGTCGTGTTTGATGTTTTCGATGGTGTAGAGCAGCTGAGTTGAGAGGTCGGACTGTATGGGCCCATTGCCAATAGTGAGTATGTAGTCGTGCCAGGCGGCGCAGGTTACAGCTGGTGAAGACTTTTGACGATACACGCGGATGGGTAAACCGAAAAGAGAGTAGATGCGGACATAGTTCGTGCTGGTCGTGACGCAGACGTAAGAGTCAGACAGGGCTATTGCAGTCACCGACTCGCCGGCTGGGAGGTTCGTTCGCCATTCTGTTCGTGTTGTCCAGGTTTCGTGCGGACGATAATAGATCATTGCTGGATTGCCATCGCCAGCACTATTGGGTTGGCAGGCGAACAGCGTCCCGTTCTCGTTCAGACATGACTTGTCGTACAAGAAGATATCTGTGAAATGGAAGTTGCGGAATGTGTGCTGATCGTAAAAGTTGACAGACACGGTGTGATGTCGCCCTTCTTGCGAGACAGTCTCTACGTGACCGGTCAAGGAACAACACAACAGTCTTCGGTTGCCTCTCCAGGGTGTGCTCCCTGGCTGGAACGGTTCGTGGATTTGTGGGCGGAAGAGCGCGCTTGTAGTAGCACGCTTCTTCAATGAAGGCTCAAACCCACTGATTAAGTGACCATTGGAACGCTTTCCATGGCCATTGATTGCGTGCGCATAGCCTGCACCATCATCGTCGACCACAAAGTCCTCCATGTCCTCATCGCCATCTTCTTGAGCTTCATCGTCCCTAAAGTCAGGGCCCAAGAGGTCGTCCAGAGAATCTGGAGTCCCATCTCGTTGCCTGGGTCGCCCAGGAAGTTCTCTTGTTGCGCCATTCGCCTGGTGTGCAGGGACAAGCCCTGTTCGACCCTCTGAAGGGTCGTGGAAGAACGGTGCAGAGACCGTGGACTTGCTGAGTAGTGGGAGATGCTCCTCTGGGACAAAGTCTGTGTGAATGAATAGCTCGCCTTCATTGTTCGTGTACGACAGAATGTTCTCAGTGGGATGCCAGACCATAGCAAGGACAGTTGCTTTGATGTCATCGAACTTCTTCAGCGGTTTCTGTGTTTTGGTATCCCACAAGATCATGCTCAAGTCGCTCGAGGTAGTGGTTAGGAGTGCGCCGTTAGGTGACCAAGCTGCTGCAGTGATATCTGCTGTATGTCCGGTCTTGAAGACTCGCTGACGCGCCCAATCGCTTGTCGACATGACCTGGATGTCGCGTAGCGCAGTAGGCGTAGCAAACGCCCTCCCGTCAGGATGCCACAATACTTTCGAGCTTGACTCGACTTCCGTCTCCAGACTCTTTATCATGCCGTCTACCTTCTTAATCATCTCTGGTTGATCTTCGTCCAGGCTGTACACGTAGATATTGCCATCGGTGCAGGAGACAGCCAGATGTTCACCCTTCTTATCGAAAGAAACATGTTTGACGGCGCGCGGTTGATCCCGGAGTGTCCGAACCTTTGTCATGTCCTTGGTGTTTACAACGTTGACCACAAGCTCACTACACTCGTCAGCCTGGTGGATGATGCCTTGGGACCATGTACATACTCGCTTGCAACAGCAATCCAGTTCCCGTCGGGACTCAATGCTACATCCCGAACAGGCAAAGTTGTCCTGACAAGAATTTCTTCAAACTTATTGCCCTCCAGCGAGTATTTGCTCACTGTGCCATCCTCTGAACCGGTAATGAAGAAGCCGTTCTATGTTCGTTCAGTCCAGTCCATGAACCCACGTTCGAATGTACGTACGCCAGCCACCACTGCCGCGTTGTTTTCCTGGCAGTCATCCACGGTAATGGGCTCGTCGTCCGAGCCAGTCGCGAATACTCGACAGTAGTTGTCCACGCCGGCTGTGATTAACTTCTTTCCGTTCGGCGTGTACGCGAGGTAAGTTGCGCCGGGGGCATCTGGAGCGTATTAGTAATGACGAACGACATAGCCAGGTTGAGGTAGTTCATACGAGCCTGTCGGCTACGTAATCTCTGTTGTGCGGCCATGTTCGCACAGGATTGATGGTTGCTGCTCAGTACTCGCACGACGCGTTTGAGAGACGCGACCCGCGTTAAGTGCTAAAAGTGGGGCCGGTCAATCACGCTAAGAGCATCTCTATCATCCATCCAGCCCTACCATACAACTTAGTTGACAACATACTCGTTACCCTGTATAGTTGCAGGTAAAAGCTTGACTCGCGAAACGAAATACCACTCATCACATCCACTGTTGGTTGAAGCTGAATAGGTCTCGACACCGCTTGAACCGACCTCATCTTGGTCGTTCAAGCAGACTTAAAGCATACTGAAGCCTATTCATAAGGTCAGGCCAGATGCAGCACTCTGCCAACCCGTCAGTCAAATCAAGGCAGCGACGTAAATGTCTCTGAGCATGATATATGTTTGGTTAGCTCTACACCAAAGCAGTCCGACAAGCACACATCTTTTCCGCTGATCAATGACATGATCACTCTATTTGTATGCCATGCCCGTGTGAACAAGTTTGAAACGCTGCATAGAGAATGCGGTCCAGTGGATTGGTCGGACCATCCACGGCGGATTGTCTAGCCAGTCAGAGGTGTCCGAGCCGTGACTTCGTGCAGTTGACCATAACGGGCGCGATGAGCGAGTTATAATTAGCACACATTCAGCTGCAGGTGTGCCCCCAAATGTGCCCGAACAGGTGAAATCAGACAGCATCGAGCCGCCGTAACATTGCAAATTACCTGTCACAACCGCTCTCAAGCTTCATCGCCAACGAACATATCTCAACCTCCTTGGTTTAATCGAAACTCAGCGACAGCGCTGGGCGCATCGCATCCTGTCGTTTGACGGTTCGCGCTGGATTCGCGACCCCAACATTACGGTTTGCGCAACGCGACCTCGAGTGGTTCACACTGCGCCGTGCACGCAACTACGAGGCGCATACCATACAGAGCGCGAATGGAGCGCTGACAGGCTCAATACGCCTCTGTATTCTCCAAACAATGCAAGTTGACTATGGCGACGAGCCAGATTCGGATCATAGCCTACATCTGACAACCAACTACGAGCACGCGGGGAACAACGGCAACCCGGCGTTCTCACCATTCCGGCACCCATCCGCTGGTGTACCAGCAATTGATCCGGGCCTCGAGCAGAGCACAGGTACCAACCGCAGCGGACATGCGCCCATGTCTGCCATCTCCCACTCTGCGCCAAACCACCTGCTCCAGCCTGACAATGCCTCGCTCAACGGCGCACACCTATCCCACGGCTTCTATGGAGACATGGCGCGCAACTCGCAGCCTCCCTCGACGCCCTCGAATGCTTCACCGCGCTACTCTGCTGTAACGCCCGCCAGTCATTCGAAGAACACGACCCCAGGCTACACACCCGACGACCGCTCTCTTCCGTCGCAAGACGTGTCCGACGAGACCCTCGACAATGCCTTCGCGAGCTTCATCTTGTACTGCAATTCTAGCTTCGCGCTCTCTACAGACACGTCTGAACTTGTCAAGCTGTTTCGAACGCCTCCAAAGAGCGACGGGAATGCTTTCAGTACTTGGCTTCTGTTCGAGTTGATAGGAAAGTTTAGTACAGGAGAGATCAAGACATGGACTCAGCTGGCGTTGGATCTGGGCGTAGCTCCTCCAGATCCGGACAAGGGACAGAGCACACAGAAGGTCCAACAGTACTCTGTACGATTAAAGGTAAGGTCAAGTCCACTTTCCTATATTGTCTCCCTCGCCGTACCGCTTCAAAAGCGAATCCACCGAATCGACTTTCCCACCAAGTCTCAAGCGGTCACCCTTTCTTGTCGAGTCGGAGCATGAGTGGAGTTTCAGACCTCAGTCGTGTGGCACAGTCGACGCAGGATCTTTGGCTTGCTGTCCACCTGCAAACATGAGCCGAATCTTGACTGGACCAACCTACTTTCCGAGAAGGAGCGCGGCACGGACGCCTTGAGACTGTTGGCTCTCGACTATCGTGAGACCTCTTGCCCTCGGAACATTGGCCGCACTCCCTCTATATCAACCTGTATCGCTCTCTGTCAATCTAGCAAGTACTGGCTGTTTCAAGGATATACATATTGAGATGACACTCGGTCACGACAGTATTGAGCATACTATGAGTGGATGCTGACATTCGATAGCGATGGATGCGCGCGATGCACATTGACGCCTTCTTCGAGTACATGCTCGGCAAACAGCATCCCTACTACCTACAAATACCTCCACCGCACGATCCTTTCCCAGAAGAAGGTCGTGATGGTGTGCCGTTGGAAGAAGACTTGGCCATACGAGCCCTCGATCCCAAGTTCAAGCCTAAGCGTGGGCGACGGAAAGCCGATGATGCTGACGAAGAGGTCGATGCTGAAATCGACACTCCGGCTCGCAAAAGACCTCAGCTTGACACTTCCATACCTTTTGGTAATGCATTACAGCCACAGTCGGCGTATCTCAATAGTGCCCACCCCGATCATATGGGCGGATTTCTGACGCCACACGATCCTTGGACAGCAGCATCTACAATTGCTCCAGCGTCTGCGCTAAACGCTTCGCATCGTCTGAAGCAGCAAGACACTTTGACCCCATATTCAGCTTCGCCCATGTCTGGAGGTCAGCAAATACGCTGGCGACTTAATACCCAAGAGCCAGCAACGCCCCATCCTCTATCTGCTGTGACGCCGTCCTCTTCACACCACTTTTTCGATGAGCCTCAATCAGCAATCACCCCTTCTAGCGCGCGACCGCGTGCACGACGACGTCACGGTCCAGCTGTTTCATCAGCTTGGTCAGCTAACAGCACAACACCTGGAGGCAAACCTCGGGGACGACCACCTAGCAATCGCTCTATTCGAGACGGACCCTTTGTTACTTTCCCAGTCAATCCGAGCAGAGAAGGCACGCCTGTCGATGTGCAAAGGCACACCGGCAATTTAACGCCAATTGTGGAACGAGCGCAGTCCGGGTCTCCAGCACCTGAACCCGTCTTTCGGTTCCCACCGACGCCTGCATCAGCACTTCCGCCTTCGACGGGGGAATCCCCAGTCATAAGTGCTGGTGGAACGCAGAGACAACGCCTTAGTCTACAAGTACCGCAGAACATTGGCAATCCCGTGCGGCTGGTCACACCCACTGTACTCGTGAACGGGGAAGAAGACCCCACTCCCAGCACGGCTGCCGCATCTTCTGCGATCAGCTTCGGGTCAGAGCGGAGCTTCTCAACACAATCTTATGGAAGCAACGGTCATCATAACTTCCATGGTCATTTCACTCCAGTAGAAACTCCAGCGCGACCACAGCCTCCACCACGGTCACAGAGCGAGACAACGATGTCCATGACAGCTCCCTCGGTCCCTACAATACCGCTCGATACACTGAACCGCGCACTGGCTGCCGAGCTACTCCGTGCACCCCTAAGTGGTCGCCGTAAGCGGTTACGAGGGAACGAAGCAAAGAATCTCGCTTCGTCAATCCTTTTGCCACTATACGCAAAACCATCGACTAGCTCTGCGCCTTCAGCTAAGATTATGAGTGATCAAACCCTAAGTATTGCCATTTGCAGCTGTTTAGGACTGTCCAGCGCAGTAGGCATCGGTCTTGGTGGGCCGGGTGGTGGCGTCAAAAAAGTTGAATGCGTACGTTTCCGCATGGGTGGCGATGGTTACGAGAGTCCTCTCGAGGACAACGACGAGGACAACGGGGACCTGCACAGCGCTGGGCCCATCAAGGAAACATTTGATGTCACCTTTGCTTTGTCATTCGGATTATTGTCCGGAGAGTGGGTTGCCAAGGGTCTGCAAGCTGCAACGGAAGAAGCCAGATCAAAAAGTCCATCGCATGCCGCACAGGATCATGACCGTGTAGAGTCAGGTCAGCCGGCAACAGCGGCGTGGAAGACGAAATTTCAGGACGCCCAGAGGAAGCTATGGGAGAGCCAGGAAGAAGTCAAGGCCTTGAAAGAGAAGATTTTAGAGGCTGTGTTATGATCTGAAGGGAGCGTTGTTGCATATGAAGCATACGCTCAAAGGTGGAGTTTGGTAATTTGTTCATGCTTGGTCTCGCTATATACCCCAATGTTTCGACATCTTTGGTACATGGTTCTTGATACAACTCAAGAGAGGCGTACACAGTTGTATCTATACGTATATGTACCTTCGTACGCAGCTTGTCTGGACAAGCTGGCGACAACTACTGCCACAATGGCTATCACGGTGATGAACACGTGCTGTCATGTCTGACCCTCCTTGGTTCTCACGTCCCTCCCTCGGCTGCTACTGCAGGTTCATCCTTTTCCCACGGCTTCCGCCGCCTCGGCTTCTCAGGCTGTGTACCTTGTCCGGTGAGGACCGTGTCTGGTATCTCCTTGATCCCGGGGATTGGCTGCCCGCTCGTAATGAGCTCTACAATATGCGCAAAGGAGGTGGGGTATTGAGGTATGCTTGGGCTTTCAGTTGTCAGCGTCACCTCACTAGACGCATCATGCGAGACCTCGGTGAAGTCCAGCGGTTGCACGCCGTTCGTCTGCGGCGGCGGTCGACCACGGGCGTTGCGGTAGGCTTTGTATGTGTCAAAGTCAACAATGACATTGAATTTCCTGTCAGCGGTCAGCGCTGTAATACTCTAACATGTCTGGCGCTCCTTACCTGGCGTAATAGAAGCAACGCGCTCGCAGAGCTAGCTCAGCGGCTTGCTCAGGCGAGCTGTTGCTGCCGAGGATGGCACTCAGGCCAGCCTGGAACTCGACATCGTCGTCCCAATTGTAGTTCTCAAGCGCCTCATACATGTCGCTCGGCCCATCCGACCGGCCAACCTCAGCGCCGGCAGCACTCATCGCAGTCAGCTTTGGTGGTGCCTGAGGTGTGGGGTAAAGGTGACATGGGCGTCGAAGCTCCAGCTCGCTAACGGAGACCCGCCAAGGCTCTATTACCAGCCCCACGATCGCACCTTCTCTTCCCACACAAGCTCTTCTCTTCCACACACACACAGCCACCCCATCACTTCTTCACAACTACCGTACGACTTCCCTTACTTCTCCTTCCTTCATTGAGCTTCAGTTCATCTCTTACACGTGTTTTGATACCCCCAGTACGCCGCCATGTCCGAGTTCATCGGGTCAGTCGCAGCTGGTTCCATCACGCTGGAGCTCCCGCTGACGTGCCACGCGTAGTTCTCGCATATCGCTCATCTCCAAGAGCGATATCCGGTTAGTAAGCACCCATTGAGAAGCCATTGAGCGCACACGCTGACGCGCCGCAGCTATGTCGGTACGCTCGTTGAGATCAACTCAGAAGCCTCCACAGTCTCATTAGACAATGTGCGATCCTATGGCACTGAGGGCCGCAAAGGCGGCAAGGACGAGTACCCGCCTTCAGACGTCGTCTACGAGCAAATTGTGTTCCGAGGCAGCGATGTGAAGGACCTGCGCATTGAGGAGACAGCAAAGGAGAAGGCCCCTCCTGCCATGCCTCAGGATCCCGCCATCATCGGAGTAAGTCTACAACCTCTTCTTCTACCTTCTGGTCCAGTGATGTAAAATTTTCGGATGTAAATCATTTAAACCACCGAGAGCGCAAAACCGTGTGGATATTTTCCGTTGCCTTCCTTCTGAGTACCTCATACACAAACCACCTCTTGTTCAGCTTTTGCATGGCATTTGAGCTAACATCATGTGTGCAACAGGTACAGCAGGCTCAGTCGCGTCAGGATGCGCCACAAGATCAGCAGCGCCAACAAGGTCCGCCGCCCAACTTCCCACAACAAGGACAGTTCCCACCAGGCGGCTATCCTCCCTTTGGCTCTGGTGGCCCGGGTCCATATGGCAGAGGTTTCCCTCCAGGTGGCTTCCCTGGTGGTCCTGGACCGTTCCCTGGAGGTCCCCCTGGCGGTTTTGGTATGCCGCCATATGGTCCCCCACCACCAGGCTGGTTCCCACCTGGACAGGGCTTCAACGGTCCCCCAGGACCGTTCCCACCTAACATGCCTATGGGTCCTCCTGGCTTCCAGAACCAGAACCAGAACCAGAACCAGCCACCGACAGGTCCCCGTGGGGCTGCACCTGTCAGCACTCCGGCGAAAGATGAGCAGTCGCCGGCGCAACCTGCGGTGGCCGAGGCTGATGGCGCTACCAAACCAGCAGAGCCAAAGGCAGATGCAAAGCAGGCTGGAAAAGTCCCTGTACCCGCAACTGCTGCAAAGCAGCCTCCGCCGCCACCCGTTGACTCGAAGCCTGGTGTCGCCGCTGCTCTTGCGCCACCTCACAAGCCTGCACAGCAGGGTGGGGCACAGAAGGCTGCGCCTGGTGGACCAAAGGGTGGTCGGATCATCCCAGCTGTACCCATTGCCAGCCCGAGTGTAAGCAAGTCAGCACCCCGCGCACAGCAACAAGCCTCCGCGCCTTCATCGCAGCCTCAGCAGCCTGCTGCGTCTGCTGGTCAGCAGAACAACGCGACTCAATTGGCTACCGCTGCCGTCGCCGAGGCTATGGCTAAGCTCAACATGCAGAACCGAGGCCAGACACAGGCACCGGTTTCTGATCCTATGAACAATCTTGCACAGAAGGTCGAAGGTATGCGTGAACGTGAGCAGCACGCTCGTCAGCCGCGCAACCCTGGCGCTGGTGCTGGATTTGGTGGTCGTGGTGGCAGAGGCGGTCGAGGAGGTCGAGGAGGTGCTCATCATCAGCAGCAGACTCCACAACAACCCAAGATGGAGGTACCAACCACAGACTATGACTTTGACGCTGCGAACGCCAAGTTCAACAAGCAGGATATGGTCAAGGAGGCTATTGCCTCAGGCTCGCCTCTCGGTGAAGGCGTACCTCCAACCATTGAGGCTGTGTCCGAAGGACAGAACGGCACTACGGAGACTTCGGACGACGTGGTCATTCCTGGTGCCTCGTACAACAAGAGCTCAAGTTTCTTTGACAATATCTCATCGGAGCTCAAGGATAGGGAAGAGGCTGCCAGCCGCCGTGGCCAGGAATTCCGAGCCGCTGAGCGAAACAAGAACATGGAGACATTCGGTCAAGGTAGCGTTGACGGTTACCGTGGCGGCTACCGCGGCCGTGGCAGGGGGCGTGGTCGAGGACGCGGAGGCTTCGGCTTCAGAGGCGGTCGTGGGGCACCCCGAGGTGGTGCTGCATTCGATCAGCCTGCCACCCAGTAGGATGATCAAATGTTTTGAGTGTCCTCCGTCTATTGGAAGGATATGGATGATTGCTCGTAATTGGTGTGGATGGTGCGAAGTACGCACATCACGCCATGAGTTTGCTTTGCTTCACACTTGGCTTTGACCAACCATTTCCTTACTCATCTTGCTATCTTACGTCTACCTGAGCGATTTGTACGATTATTTCAACACCAGTCACTGCCCTATGGGTTTGGTCTTTGGGGTTTCCTGGATCAGTGCATGAGCCCGGAGCCATGCGAGGAGAGTACGGACAAGCACAGACGATTATCATGACACGCTCATGAGGAGGAATGAACCACATCAAACAATGAAGAATTAAACCGTTTACCCGGCGCCATTATCACTTGACCCTTTCCAGTAAATTGTTCTTGATGCAGAGTGTATGTGAACCTGTGAGACTTTCTTGCTAACCAGACTTGATCATCAGCTACGTTGTCGATGTCCTCCACTGTTGCTGTACCTAGCTGAGGGCAAGCAACCGTGTTGAAAATTGAGTGATCAAACACTATGTTCTACCACACTCCATCTGCGTAACAGCATACACTTACAGGTACTTTCAGTTCTCTCTAGAATACCTTCTATCTTTGACTTGATGGCTTTCCGAGCAGTGTTTCTTTTCTAGCGCTCCACTGAAGCCGGGACGGGGCGGTGTACGGGTCTTGGAGTCTATATGTCTGTCTGTCTCTCTGTGCTGTTATGGTTGCGGAGGTGAGTAACGTTATGTCTACTACAGTTTTTTCGAACTGTCTATTATATTCTTTCACAAGAACTGGTGTATAATGAGATAGTAGATTGCTGAAAGCTCGTTCCTGGGCAGATAAACAACTTCTCCGCAACACTTCGATGCTTGCTGATTGCTTGATGTGTATCGCGCAACTTGGATGCAGGGAGTGAGAGAGGTGTTGTAGCTTAGTAATTCAGGTGGATCTGGGACTCGCAAGAGGCTTGTAGAAAATTGTGGAAAGGGAAAGTGTGTTTGATAGTGACCGCTTGATTTCACTCACTTGCTGCTCGAAGCTGCTAGGTACAAACAACCCCGGCGAACATCCCACATCATAGCTCAGACATACACCGCAAAACAAGCTTCGCATCTAGATCTCAACAAGCGGTAGACAAAATGAAAATGTATTCGTAATGACGTCCCACCCCAACCGACCGTGCTCCCAGCGACTCTACCACACGCCGCCCATCGCGTGAGCTCAAAATGATCATCTACAAGGACAGCAGATTACCTGTTCCTCGGATCGAGTCCAGAATTCCCAATCTCCACTGATGTCAGTCTTGTAAGCAAGGCATCGGGACCTGGAGATTGAGATGCGCACGATACGCCAGGATATTGTTGACTTGTTCGGTACCTTCCAGCAGCCAGCCGCACCCCTAGCACCTCGGCATGCGTGCTGCCGAACGCGTGCACAACCGCATGGTATGGTGATTTGTGCAACGCTAGCTGGTAAACCTGACGGACGATGCATTGTCAATAGCACGGCCACTTGGTTTGGTTGTGTTGAGAGGGGTTACAAACTCGCCCTATCGAATGCCTATTTGTGTCGCTCAGCTCGTGTTCGAGGGACAAGGCGTCGGGCTGTGTTGATTTGGCAGGAGCTATCGAATGGTGAGGCTTGGCTGGGAAACACGATGTTGTGCATGGACCTCGGTTGCTCAGGCGCCTGACGCTTTCATTTCCGCAGCCGCTAGATTGGCCTTCAGGGGTGGCCATGCTCGTGCTCTCACTTGGGACTGGCAGGCCTTGTGCGTTGTCGGAACTGGGTGTCAAAACTGGACCCTGGGATGGCGGTTAGAATGGTTGATTTGCTGATGGGAAATAATGGCAGTCGAGATGATGATATCACACGTAAGGTCACAGAGAAGTTGTTTTGCAAATTGGAATCGTAATTCGTGAATGGTAAATTGCAGCGTAAAACGCTGCCCCTAAAGTGGACAAGAAGCGTACAAATGTACGGTACAAGTGAAGAAGTGAAATATATGTCCAGCGCGAGCTATGCGAGCTTTTTCCCCAAGCCAAGATGATGCCTCTAACTCCCCCAGAAATCTCATCCTCGTGATGTGTGATTCGTTTAGGCGAGATCGCAGCACCAGATACCGGCGTGCAGAGCACACCCGATCTTGGAGTAGTTGTCAGAGGTGAGGATCTCGGCGTGGCCGGTCTGGCCCTCGTAAGCCCAGCCATCGGACTGGGTGCTGCAGACACCGTCAAGACCAGGAAGGGTAGGGATCTCGCAGAGCCAGCCGCCGACGAAGACGTGCTCAAAGTCGTCAGCGTTGCCAGGGGCGAGGACCTGGCCGAAAGAGCCGGGGTTAAGCTTGTGGACCATCTGGCCGTTGGAGGAAACGACGGTGTCCATGGCGTTGGACTCGAGCTTAGCGTCGTTGGCGAGAGCCTTGAGGCCCATCTTCTTACGCCAAGTGTCGACAACGCCCTGGTAGCCGGAGTCAGGAGCGGCAGAAGGAGCGGGGGCAGCAGAGGTGGCAGCCTTCTTGGTGCTGCTGGGAGCAGGGGCCTCGTAGACCTCAGTGACGCTGGGGGCAGGGGCCTCGTAAACCTCAGTGCTGGTAGGCTTGGTCTCCTCGTAGACGACAGTGGTCACGGCAGGAGCCTCGTAGGCAGGAGTGGGAGCCTCGGTGGGCTTGGCCTGCTCCTGTCCCTCGGTGTAGAAGACGGTGTGAACGACAGTCTCGTAGACGACGTGAACGTTCTGGACCTCCTTGTACTCGGGCCTGGACCAGTGGGGGGCTGCGAGAGCAGAGCCGGCAAGGGCGAGGATGGCAGTGGTGGCGCGCATTTTGATAGTGTTGATTTGAGGTTGGTAGTGAAAACTGATTGAGTGGACTGATTGGTTGGACGAAGATGGTTTTGTTGATTGTTTGTTTGTTGAGTGAGTGTTGATGCCGAAGGGCGTAGAGAGTGTGGAGTCAAAGAGTGACTGGAATGAGTGTATTCGTCGATAACCTGGAAGTCGCAGACCTGGAGATATAAGTTATGGCGAGAGGGGATCACATACTTTATACGCACATGGCACTAGAGCCGTGCCGCGCTTGCGCGAGATGAATGCGAGCGCCACGGCCCCAGTCTCCGCAGATGCTCCTCCTGTGCCTGGCCCTAGCAATCCTTAGCCGAAAAGTTGAACCCCACCGGGTCCGTGGTTACCAAATTAGTCCTTTCATTTTATTTCCTGCGGCTTGACGTTCATTGTCATCAGCCTGGTTGTGCGCCTGACCAAACCCATTGTTTTGGAGCCTGGTCCTGTGCCCGACAAGACTGGATGTCGCTCCCTACGCAGCGGAATGTCTGACAAGTTCACAGGACAATGACACCGTATTCTCATGCAGCGCTCGGCGCTTCGCGTCGTGGTCTTGTTGGCAAGTCCGGACCTGACGGGCATCCAGGGGTAACAATGGACGATCATGGGCTTGCGCAGGGGTAAACGCACAAAGAGCGTTCATAAAACGCGCGCTTGAGGAAGTCCAGACGAGCCACTAGCCCCCTTGGAGGAAAGCTGTCATAATATTCAACAGAAAACAGCCATCTGATTGGACGCCGATACGGTTTTCATGGTTCGGACAGGGCTTCGTTTCAGAATGAGCCTTAGCGTGCGACCTTATTCCGTTGATGACCACCTGTGCAAACGTGCACAACCAGGCCGACTCAGCAAGTCTTGGTTCCAGCCTGGGTATCAACAGCTGTGGCTCTTCAGGCTCGGCAGGTGGCGGAGATAATTCTCAAGTCTGTGCAGAAATGTCGACGAAGTTCGAGACTCCAGATCAAGCCTCTGGAGGTGGAGCCCGGTGAATTAAACACGGGACGATAGCCACGATGAAACGTCGAATCTTCGAAAACTGAAGATCCCGCTGGTAACGTCGGCCGGGGAAGATGGGAGAGATTTCGCAGCGGTCCGTCGTGGCAGGTCCAGCCATGACATCCGGGTGAGAGGACGACAGCAAACACGAAACAACATCGCAGCGCCTCGTGAGACTGCGCTGAGCGACCGTTGTGTCACCATGCAACCCCGAGCGGTAAGTCAGCACGTGGTTTGGCACCTGTCGCTCATGACCATTCGTCCTGTCGTCTGCAACCGTTCTCCACCCCAATGTTGTTGAACCAGAGCCCTGCACTTATGGAGATACGTCATCTCTCGACCTGAGGCGTCTGGGATCTGGCGAAATAACATCTCACGATATTGAGGGGTGTTGCAAGGACTCCCACTGAAGTTTAATCTAGCTACCCGTTGTCGCACGAACTTGTTTGTTCAGACCTCATCTCCTGCAAGATGAAGCACCGGCTACTAGCCGCACCTGAGGCAGCAAGGCGATTTCATTCGAGCTTCAAAATCTGTTGGACGCTCCTGATCATTTTCGGTTCGAGTTGCACAACGTGGGTAACACGCGTCAGTGTTCCAGCTACGGCGGAGCTGAGCCGTCCTTGGAAAGACTTGCTTTCATGTTGAGTGCTGTTCGCTCTCCTCTGGCTGGCTTTCTTTTCAAGAGCCTATCAGAGAATTATCTTACGTTGACTTTTCGTCGTGTATGCGTCCTTCTTCGTTAAACTTTCTGGCTGCATCTAGTCTTTTCAAACGCAGCATCGTGCCATTCTTCGTGCCGGCCTTTTTGACTGGTCCGTACTCTTGCTGTTACAACCTTGACTCGCACAGTTTATACGAACAGGATGATCATGTCACTGATCGACTGTAGGATCTTCTGGAGGCGATTCGAGACGCCGGGACTTCAACTGGTGTGGAGGATAAGACTCCTATCGATTAGATAGGACCTGCAGTAGTGCATCCTCCGAAGACTCGGTAGCGCCTACCGATGATCGTCTTGTTGGCCGTTTGTCAAGGACGTCTCCGCCGAAGCCCGTTGGCTCCACCTCTTGCGAATCGTTGTCATTGAAACGTTGTGGTGACTCGCTACCCACATGCAAATTCTTTACACAAAGGCTTCACGCGCGTCCACTTCTGCATGATGACAGCTGATCGCCAAACCTCGACATCTGATGGCTACGGCACCGGTAGTTTACACATGCAGATGACCTCGACTCCAGAGACTATGAGTCGGGCGGCCCGGCACTCTCCCTACTTTGCCGGTTGGTGGCCACCACACAATCCAGATGCACTGAGCAGATCGTGATTCGAGATCGCGGCACTCTTGTCGTATTCGTGTAAGCTGAGAGTTGGGTTGAACTTTGCAGATATGGGTGATGCTACCGCCGTGGCTACAAACAGTGATCCACAGCTCGGATAGATTTCTCATGGCCACCTACGAAGAATGCACGTGATTTAGAAGGCCATCTCTACCACCGCTAATTGTGTTAAAATACCGTGTGTCCGAAAAATTGAAGTCGTTGGTAAGGAATAAAGACCTGTAACGTGCTATCTATCCAAGCTGGCTCTAGAATGGCGTCATGGCGACCTTGCAAGGCACCTTCTGCCTCATTGCGACAACATCAACACACCACCTCGCAGCACTGTATTGTTCACAGCTGATGTGAGCGACAGCATACTCAAAGTTGTATGAATCTCCCTACAGTAATTACGCAATCTGTCACTACATCTTCTGGTGCGAGCTCGCCTGCTGCGTACGTACGTTGCATCTTGCGCACGACAGGCACCAACGTCAAGCCAGCATGTGGAGACACGACCATCGCCTATCTTTGGATTATCGGATAGAACAACAGGCGGTGCATATCAATCTATGGTGTGCTCCACGAAAACAAAGTAAGCCACGTTGAGACCCTAGATGTGCATGTCTCACCGCATGCCTTTCCCACGTCGCCGTACACCATGCAATTCGAATTTTGACTACTGAGCTCAGACCAAATCACTCCAGTAGTCTCTGGCTTCAGAAAGACACTGTCTCCTTTCGGATGTCTACGACGGCTCTGCAATTCTTGTTACAGCCACTCCGTCCCGTTTGCAGTCGACGTATTCCGCGCATTTGCGCGAAATGATAATTCTTGTAAATACACTAATATTATAGGCATACGAGCGACAACTCACTGGTTATCATGCCGATGGACTGGTAGGTCGAACGTGGCCAGTCTTCTCGTCGTTTCCCTGTTGTAAAGACTAGACTTTTCTGCCCGAGTACTCACCAACAAGCAGCTAGACAAGCCAATCAGAACAATAATGGACCTATGAGCAAAGAGACAGTGCGAAAACACACGTCATTTCCACGGGCTCAGGATCCTACAGGTCGAATCCTATCCTTACACGCTTCGGAATCATGGGTGAGCGTCCTGCCCAGTTCGGCTAACCAACCAACTCCGAGATCACACCAACTGCACTGTGAGTCCAAACACCACCATAAGCAACTGTGCTGCAGCATCCGACGGACCTGGCATTTTTGCCTTGGGTTGGCCTTGCTATGTTTCAAACTGCAGCCCTCAGCCACCAGCCAGGAATATACCAACATGCATCTATTGTCGCTGCACTTGGTTAAAAAGGCATGGGGATACCGTCTTTCAGTTGATCCACAGCCACCTTGATCTTCTCACTGTTGCATACACTCCTTGTCTTTTGAGCTCCCCAATTCTATACACTCTTTTCTTCCATCCACTCCTTGCCCCCTGGCTGTTGGTTCTAAGTAAAGAATCGCATTGTTCATTCATTATCCCACAAGTCCTCTTTCGTATTTTCGAAACATCACAATCACTACACTCATTCCACACACTCATTGAATCCACACATTCATTCTCAACTATGCTGTCCAAATTCATCGTTCTCGGCACCGCACTGCAAGCCGGTCTTGCAGCTGCACTGGGCAACGCGATCGTCAGCAACCGTTGTTCCTACGACATTTGGCTCTGGAGTGTCGACCAAGGCTACAGCTCACAGCCTATTCACGTGCCCGCGCGCACGAAGTACTCAGAACCCTTCCGCAGCGCTTGCAATGGCTGCGGCACCTCACTGAAGATCAGCAAGACCAACCAGCTCGTTGGAGGTCAGCAGACACAGTTCGAATACAGCATCAAGGACGGCAACATCTGGTATGACATCTCGTTTGTCGACTGTGCCAAAGGCGAGAGCGCAAGTGACTGTCCCGGTCATGACCAGGGCCTTGCGATGGATAGTCCAGAGCAGGCGTGCAAGAAAATCAACTGCGCTGCTGGAAGTTATTGCCCGACTCAGGCGTACTATGTTGATCAACCAAAGATCAAGCTGGGTATTGATGAACCTACGTTCGACTGTCTGTCACATGGTTCAGGGATGGACTTGTACATGAAGGTGTGCAACGATGAGGCACCCTTGAAGAGGAGCGTGGCTGGTAGAATGACTGTTGACACTTTCGCCTAGACGGCGCCGACTTTCCTTTGTCTTTGGTCCTGTTTTTTTTTTTTTTTCTCGTATACCCTCTTGCACAGACGTCTTTTACCTCTTGTATGTCTCGTGCCTTGCAACTGCCCAGATAGATCGAGCAATACATCCTCTTTTACGCTTCAATGCCGTGCTTCGCACAAGTGTGCCGCAGTGTTCAGTTCAGGCGGCGATCGCGAGTACAGCCAAGCCTACGACAAGACCAGTAAAAACCCTATTAACTCTTTGAGACATCGAAGCATCTGATCTTGTACTTGCAGGAGTTGCTCTAGACCGTATTCCGTTCGCAACAATCCCTTGGGTAACAGCACTGACAGTCGCCCAGTCAGTGATAGCCTGCACACCAGACTCAGCAGCTGTCAAAGCGGTAGTTGTATTACCCACAAAGAGCACTGTCTGGCCACTGCTAGTAACAATAGAGATAGGAGTGTCTCCAAACATGACTGGCTGACCAGGAGCTAGCGTTTGCCCATCAATTATGTATTCCATAGTCCCGCCGACAACTGCAGTCATGATTTCGATGGATTCTGGTGTTGTTACTGCCACGGTACGCACTTCGTCTGCGACAGGCTTGGGCAAGGTCGTGGTCATATCGCCTCAATCTTCCTGTAACTGCTACTCTCGGGTATTGATGGATCTTGTGAATTGGTTTTGCCTCAGCCATCAGCGGATTTCTCAATATGCACAGTAGGTATAGCTGCTCCAGAGGAAACAATGCCTTGGATGGTGGTGCCAATATCTACCATGATAGTTGGACCTTTGAGGCCAGGGCGGACAGTAGCAGTGCGCAACGTGACATCGAAACCAGTTGCTGTGACCTCGACATGGACTCTACTTACACCGCCCCCTGCAGTCGTGTCTTCGAACCCATCCACAGTACTCTCGCCGTGGGCTTTAGGTCTCGAAGAAGTTGACGCCGCCGGTACAATCGTCAGTTGCGTTGTCTCGAATGACGGATTGGTCGTCGAATCAAGATGTGCTATGGCGTACTGGTCAGTATACACGGCCAACACGGGGCACACAATGAGGATTCTTATTCACATACGGTTATTGCGGATTGCAAAAGCAGTAACACATCCTACCACAGCTAGGAGCTGGTAGATCTGTGTAGGACGCATGATGTAAAGCGAGTGAAAGGCGTCAGGGGCACAGCAGGAAAACCGAGTTTCTGACACTTGAGAAAAATTGCTGCAAGTCGCATTCCTAGAACACAGTCGCAATCGATTGAGATTGGGTAAGCCTCCCCGCGTGGTTCGCCTAATTGTGGTAACTGCTGATGTGCACGTTCCACGCTTGAATACTTTGTAATGCGAAGGTCTTGTCAAGCATTGCGAAGTGTGCATGACAGCCCTGGCGATTTGATATGGGATCCGAATCGGCCAGCGGAAAATTCTGATGTCGCGGTCTTGAATCAGTGAAGTGAAAGAGGTTGTGAACAGACCAAGCATGCATTGCGATACAGTTACCATTACGTCGAACAAGTTTCCCGTTATGGAAGGCGACACACGTAAGCATTGCAATAAGACTGCTGATGGAGGGGGATGCGAACACTCCAGACAAGTGAGATAGAGAGCACGGATCTGCTCTGATCTAGACGGGATACTCTCTAGGTTTGAGACAAGGACAGCAAGTGGTTGACCTTGCCCCGTTGACTTTCCAGGTGCGTTTATGTTGACCACGTATTCATCTCTCCTCTCCAGCGCGGGTCCTATCACCCACAACAGTCCACAGTCCGGTCAGGAGCCGAGGGTACAACACCTCTTCGCAGAGGGTTGGCATATATGATCGATGGAATCAGCTGTGGAATACAGGTGTTCCTCGAACCCAGTTCTCAGGACGGCATAAATGCCACTGCTTACTGTCAGCCATTTGTTCACCGGTTCTTATTTACCAAGCCAACCTACAGTATCAGTCTCACTCGACTGCTGGCCGCCCCCACCGCTCTGGTCGATACTCGCATATACTGTCCAGCCCTCTTCCTCCAACGTTCCCAGCATCGTAAGCAACAGCTCCCGAACCCTCATCGTCTCTTTCCCACTGGCAGACCATGGGTATCCTCGTAATTTGATGTCTTGAATTCCTGGCGCATACTCGCTCTGTTTGTCTACCCACTCGGGACCTAATCTGGCTGGTAGAGTATGGACAATCTCAGGTGGCGTGTCGACGAGTCGGATGCGGTCGACTCTGGTAAATGAGATGCTGCACCAATCACAGGATGTTGGAGCTGGACTCTGATATCGGAACAACAACGTATCTTTGTCGCTAAGATTTTTGCTCACATCAGTGTTGAGCATCAGCACCCAACCGAGACTGTGCAAGGTGGCGAGCAGAGCATTTATGAGACGACGTGCTTCCATGGCATCTTTGCCCTGGGCTTGCCAAGGGTAGCCGTGAAGTTTAAATTCTTGAGAGTTGCCGTACATGCCCTCCTTCTGGATGCCTCGTTTCCAGACGCTAAGGACGGTGTTACGACATTGGTCCACTACTTGAGGTGGGAAACGTAGGAAACGAAGATCGTCAACTGTGTGTAGAGACATAGATGCAAAGCGGGTTTGAAATGCAGACGGTGAGCTATATGAAGGTTTTGCTTCGTACGCAGGTGCGGGCGTGAATTGTTGTTGTTGAGAAGACCCGTCATAGGACTGTCTCTTCTCGTCTCGAGATCGAGATTTTTCACGTAGTCTGTCAAACATAGTGCTGGAGATGTTGTGGTGATTGCGCCTGATCGAGAGAATGGTGATAAAGAGACAATTTAAAGGTTGAACTTGGGGAGGCGCTTGGAGACCGCCGATGGTCGCCTTATAACTGTCCTAGACGCCATCGTGGTCCGCCTGATCCTCATTACAGCCTCACAATGTGAATTCCGTCGTTTCCTCTTTTGGTACGAATGATGGCCAAGCCTACAGTTTGAAGGTTCATGGGTGAGGCGCAGTAGTCTAGCACGCTATTTCCTGATGTCATCTTCGTCCCTGATGCTCAGCACCAACAGACACGAGAGAACAGAGACAATTGCGACGAAGCAGCCAATTCAGAGATTACCGTCGAACGATCGCCGCATAGTCGAATGAAGAGATGATGCTACCCACACATTTTGCTGGACTCAGAATGTAGGGCCTCAATTTGACGCTAGGATATCCTTCCCTGAACACCATCATGCATCTGTACACGATATGCCGCGCATCCCGACGGCTCTGCTCCGTAAAGCACGCACAATAGACCTCCATCTTCCGGCCCTCCTCGCACCCTGCCGAGATTTGCACAGCGCGCAGAACGAGCTGCGATGGCTTCGCGAACACGCCGAGAAAGTTGTGGAGACGCGTCGCGCGAAAGGAGATGCGCCGTCTAAGGGCGCAATACTTCGCCAATTGGCCCAGCAAAGAGCAAGGGGAAAACCGATACAGTACATATTAGGCACAGAATATTTTGGCAACCTGGAGATCGAGTGCAGACCTGGTGTACTTATCCCAAGGTGCGGCATTGCAACAGTTTGAAAGTACTTTCGCTTACTGAGCGGGCAGACAAGATACTGCAGCGTCAATCACGCATCTGACGAGATTGGTTTGTAGTGCGAAGAGCTTGCCCAACGAACTGCGTATGCTGGACCTATGCACTGGTACAGGATGCATTCCATTGCTGTTCCGCCATGAATTCACCTCGAAACGACAAGATGTCAACCTGCGTATCACTGGCGTCGACATATCAGAGAAGAGCATGAGTCTTGCACGGCACAATCTAAAAGATAGCGAGGAAAACATCGACCCACAGAAAGGCACAATCAACTTCGTAAAAGCCGACGTCCTTGCAGACCATTCCATAACCCAGCGCAAGGGATTCGCGCCTCCACTCACAGCGCTCCTGACCTCCAATGCATGGCCTTCATCGTGGGACATACTCGTTTCCAACCCTCCCTACATATCCCCCTCAGCCTACTGGAAGACAACAACCCGGGCAGTTCGTGGTTTCGAACCAAAACTCGCTCTCGTACCCCCTGAAACACCAAGCTCCAACGATACTCAGCAGGACGACCTATTCTACCCGCGCCTCCTCCAGATTGCGAACAAGGTTGCAGCCAAGGTTGTGCTCCTAGAAGTTGCAGACCTCGCACAGGCGCTGCGAGTCGCACAGCATGCGCGTGGGATGGACATATTCGAGGGCATCGAGATATGGAGAGAAGAGCCCTCTGCATCTCTCGAAACTTCAACCACAGAAGATGACATTCCAGTTCACGGCGAAGGCAACGCGCGCTCTGTCGTTTGCTGGCGCGGTGCAGGCGGTGCATGGCTGGGCAAGACCACCGCAACAACTCCATAAGCCTAAACATGTCTAAACCTACCCAGTCGGTGTCCCTGCCTCCGCTCTACCAAACCCGCGTACATCGAATGGTACCAAGCCACACGCCACCGAGACACGCTAACCCTCCCATTGGCCGCGCCCAGCAAGCTCCCCACGTCATGTGCACCCATGACCAGCAACCACGCGACCGTCGTACAAAGAAACCCTGCCGTAAGCCACTTGGGATGCGGGCTGACGCAGCAAGGGCCGTGAAGATCCGGGGTATATGGACCTCATTTCCCTACTCTTCTCAAACTACCTAGTCGAAAATATACATCAGCTATTTGTACCTCCAACTCGCTTATCCCAAGAGAAAGAAAGAAAAAGAGGACAAGAATAGCAGAAATGCGCTTCAACTCATTGATGCCTACTCTCCCCCTCCCCCTCCCCCTCCTCCTCCTTCTTCTTCTCTCATGTCTCTTCACCCTCACACAAGCAATCCAACTCGATACCCACACAACACTACCTCTTCCTGTACGTTTCCCCTTTACTTTGTCTTTGGTATTACTACTTGACATTAACATCCCTAGGACCTCCCACAACTTACCCAACAACAAGTTAACCACCAACAACAACGCCCCCTCCAGGATGTTGTCCCACTCCAACTCCAACTCCAGCCCGCCACTGCCGCTGTCTCAGAAGCAGGCACCACTTCTCGCGCAATAGGAATGGGCAAAATGGTCGGTGTGGTGGTGGGGGTCGGGC